>APFE030707913.1:2790-115212 GCA_000404065.3 Pinus taeda
ATAGTTTAGCTTGGGAGGTGGGAGGCATAAGGTGGTCTAAATTTTGGTATTTTGGCATCGTGAGACTTTCCTTAGCTTTGACCCTATGTTAATGTCTTACTCTATTTTTCATGTCGATGTTGGTTTTATTATAAGGTTTTCTCTCATCCAAGTCTCTTCTAGTACTTTCCAAAATGCAGGATGATGAAGTGGACTATGACTCTAATAGTCTAGTGAAGGGTCAGATTTTTATGTCTTTGGATTAATTTTTTCGTGGACGTGGGTCAATTGTTAGATCGACGTTGATACCATCCAAGCCTTGAGCTGACGAATCGCATAGTAATTTACCCTCGAGCCAAAGATTTTATTGAAGTAAATGATTCTCCGGGATCATGCTTTCATATAGTATTTGAAGAGTTGAATAAGATTTTCAGGCCCAATTGAAACATTCATGTGGAGGGGTTCCAAAAAACCTGAAGGGCTAATAAAAATTTTCCTCGATGGTTATAGGAGAGGATGCAAGTCCAGTAGAGGTGTCAACTTTGCTAGATAGAGCTATTAAAGGTAGAATATGTGGGAAAATTGTCAAGGCTTCATCTCTAAAAATCTAGTCGCAAGAACATTGGACCGCGACACTTGGATTTGTTCCTCCCTTCCATAATTTATCTAATGTATGTTAGTTTCATGTTTTTACTATGGTCAAGTAAAGAAGTGGAATCTATATTAGGAAAGAAGTAATCTTGGGGGAAATATGCTTTGTATACTCAAAGGTTGTTAGTGGACTTTGACCTTGTGCAAGTGCTTGTGAAATCCCAAAAAAATTGGGCACTGCTTCGTGGAATTCCTTTAGAATTTTGGTCTAGGGGTTCTTTTTAACCTATAATAAATAAGTTTCGTAATTTGGCCAGGGTCAAAGTTGATTATTTTTCAAAGACTTGCAGGAGGTGTTTCGAGATCAAGATAGAAGATAATTTGTAGGAGGCTTATTTGAACAAAGTGAGTTAGAATTTCAAGGAATGAAGTGGAATAAAAAAGTGAACTACTGGAAGGTCACTTTTAGGTGTTTTGAGTGTCATGGAGTCAGTCATCTAGCAAATAATTATGCTCAAAGCACCTCTATATATAAGCCTCTATGCAAGGTATGGGTAAAAAAGGCAACACCTTAGCGCCAAGATACGTAGGATATAAAATGATGTGGCTTTGAACTCTATTCCTGTTGAGGAGTTCGAAGAGTCTCCTCCTTTTGTGGCTTCGAGCATGACAACAGATAATACTTTGTCCCATCCATTTAATAATGTATCCTATGCAAAGGTTGTTAAATTATCCTAAATGTTTGTTCCTACCTCAAATGCATTGGAGACTCCTCTTCCCTCATTTAATGTCTCTAGATTGTCCTCCCCTCCTTTTCCTCTATATACAAGGGTGCCTCTTCCTAATCCTAATATCTTTGTGCCTTAACTAACTTCCTCATCTGAGAGATATTCCTAATCATAATCTCTTTGTGGACATATAAATTATGATTTTTGTTCCTCTTTGAAGGACTCTTCCTCTCAAGGTGGTTTATCTAAGTATAGGGAAAATGTGGGGCAAGTTGGTAGAAATTGTCACATATTGAAAGCAGAATAATGGCCGAAAGAATATATTTGGTCATGTAAACAAAAGAATATAATTTGGGTGCTTAGAGTATAGAAATCCCATGATAGGTGAAGGGGCCCATCAATAAGTATATTTTGAGGTTCATTGTGTTATCCTCTAGTCCTTAAAACTCTCCTTTTGTGACATTAATTCACATTTTTAGCCATAATTCCCTTAGTAGGAATATTAAAGGGTGTTTGTCATATTGTATGGCTTAAAATGGTTAATATGCAGGAAAGAGAGGCATTTTTTAAGATATTTACCATGGAGGGGCTTAATGGAGACACCTAAAGAGAATATACGGGGCTTGTCTGCCTCATTAACTCCCCAAACTCAGCTTGAGATCATAGAATCCTCACCAACAGCTCAAATTCACTAGAAGTCAAGGGTTAAAGGGAACCAAATCCACAAATATCGAGATTTTGGAGGGGAGAATTCCTGCTTTCAAGGGAGTTTCCCCTCAATGACTTTTGTATAAATAAACCAACCGAAAGGCTCATTAGGATTCAAATTTTGGTTGTAGCTAGGAGTAGCTACTGAGAAACTTGTGCTTGACATTGTTATTCTTATATTTCATATGATGTAAGTGACTATCATTTTCTGTTAATGAAAAATGTACCATTGCTTTACACTTGAGTTAGATTTGGAGGGCTAAAACCCTTCGGTTTGGGCCCAACCCATAGGATTTAGTCCCTCTCTTGTATTCCTTCTTGTTCTTTTTCAAAGCATTGCAATTCTTTCCTTGTTTCAATAGAGGCTATATCATAAAAGCTTGTAATTGCAAGCTTTCATATCACTTCTCTTTTGGGAAGAGTGATTGGAAAGATCCACAATAACAACTCAAAAATATTTGTTTATGATTTCTGGGAAATTGTTAAGTACTAGATTGCAATGTTTTTGCATGTTTAATTTTTTCAACTTAGGAGTTAGCAACATTGGTTTGGCAATTGGAATTGTGTTGTAGGTTAGAGTATATTTAAATAAAATTGAACTCATATTTTCCATGTTAATTTAGTTTGCTTCAATAATGATCATTTTATGTATGTGTTTGATTTTTTGTAGGGATTGTGTTGACCTGCAGGGGTGGGCACACCTTTCCACATCCACCTAGACCTTTCCATCTTCCTATTATGAACCTCACCTTACTTCCAAAATCTCTCTCTGATGTCACTCTGTGAAGGTAAGATGGAGGACATTGTGGGCATGAATTTTGGTGTAAGATAGACCTTCGATGGGTACTAGGCTTGGCAAAGGGACTTCAAAACCCTTCATTCACCTCCTTCTACCTTCATCAACCTTCCTCTGCATTAAAGAAACCATTTATGTTCTAAAAAGATCTCGGACCCTCCTCCTGTAGCAAAACAGGGCCTCCTGTAGTAGTGTATGACCTCCTGTAGCACCTCTTGTAGTAGACCTATAAAATTGTTTTCTTCGACCAATTTTTATCCATACCTTGACTCTGGCATAGTTAAGTTGAATAATGGCCCCCAAAATATGATTTCATGATTAGAAAAGACTCTAAGACCACTCCAAGCTCATCCTTTACTCACTGCAACCATCCGATAGCAACACAAAGTTAGAATTAGTATTTTTATTCATAGATATCTTAAATGTTGGATTCCTAATTTTCAAGCAAGTGTGAGTAGACAAATGATGCATGCAAGTAGGTTATTGATTTGATTAAGTGTGCAAGTAGAGTAGCTTGATTTAATTCTGCAAATAGACCAACCTTTTCCTTTCATGCAATTTCAATTAGAATTTACATTTAATGAATGGAATTTTCACCTTTGCAGTTATAATAATGTTCATTTATGCTTTCATAAGAAGTTTTCATTGTAATTATTTCGAGAATTGTTCTCTAAACACCTTGATATGATTTCATGAATGAGGGTGATATGAGTAGAACCTAACCTATTGTGCATATAACATTGTCACCTCTAAGTTTTTACAAACCTGAGGTTGATAATTTAAGTTGAGAAGCCCTTGGGAGTTGCAACTTCCTTGGTACAATACTAGGGCTCATCAATAGGGTGGATAAATGATCGTTCTTTTGTTGAGTTTGATGGGTTTTTGGGGCACCTCCATGAAAAATTCCCTCAAGATGTTCATTTCTCCACAAAATCAAAATGTAATTATGTTTCAAGAGACCATGAAAAAAGGAGAAAAATCTCATTACATTATGGAGCCAAGGCTTAATGGGTGGCCTTTCTACTCCTTTGTGTTGTAGGCTTGTGTGCTTGCTTAATCATTGTGTGGAGCCCTTGGCTTCAAATATTGTCCTCCTTTGATAAAAATACATCTGTTTAGGATGATTTAGAGATAAAGGACCTAGCTGTAATATGGATATCGGTCAATTTTAATGTTCCTATTCTGAACGTAATTTTTTTTGGAAAAAGTGGAAAACGTGAACGTCCTTAATGTTAAACAGACTATCATGGGGGTGGATATCAAATTTACTACCCCCCTTAGAAAATTTTGGGGCCATAATCCTCATCCAAATCCATTGGAATCCTTCTTCATTCATCTTTTCGAGTCTCTAAATCTAGTCAATTTAAAGCCCATTAAACTTTTCCCTACATGGCAGAATTCTATATCTTCAGATAATGTAGTCTCAAAAAGACTTGATCACTTCTATCTATTAAAATCTATTATGTTCATCAAACCTCCTAATCAAATCTTAGCTGGAGTCTGGATGAATTTCTTATCAATGTGAAACTCTACTTTAAATTGAATCTCTGAAGAAATTTCATATGGCTCCTTTTTCTTTTAATAATTCTTGCCTCAAGGAAGACAATTTTGTTAAGCTCGTTGAATCCAACTGGTTGGATGTGAATCATGATGGAAATATTTATTTCATTCAACAATTTTCTAATGATTTAAATATGCTTAAGAATAAAATCAAGGAATGGAGTATAACATTCATAAAGAAACAAGAATCCTCTCTTTTGGAAACTAAAGCTAAAATTGATGAAATTTATATTTCAAATACTTTTATCCTTTTCTTTGTAAAAGATTTAGACACTCTTAGATCATTGGAGGCTAAAATGGGAAAAGTTTAGCTTCGAAAGAAGAAGTGTGGCATTAGAAAAATCAGACAATATAGATTGATGAATGCGATAATAATACAAAGTTCTTTCATAACTTTTCTGATTTCAGGAAGAGTACAAACACCATTTGGCAGGTAAAAAATCTTTCTGGTGACATGGTTTCTTATTTTAAGGAAAGGAGGAGGTGGGGGTTAGGAACATTAGTAATCTCTTCTCTGAGCCACAGGGTTATCCAATTATGGATATTTTATACGTTTTAAGTTCTTTCCCTCGGGTTATTACGAATGAGATGAATAAAGTTTTGGAAGATAAGGTTGTAGAGGGAGAGATTTTATCATCCCTTTCTGGTATGCAAAATAACAAAATCTCAATGTTGGATGGATTCACAATGCAATTTTATGTGGGATTTTTCGATCTTTTAAAATATGCATACTAAAAGCTATAAATGAATCACACAAGAAAGGGTGTATGTTGGGTTCCTTAAACTCCACCTTTATCTGCGTTATTCCTAAAAGGAAAGAGGTACTATCTTTAAATGATTATAGGCTAATATCTTGTTGTAATTTGATCTAGAAGGTGGTTTCAAAAATTATTAGTGGAAGATTGAAAACAATTCTTAGTTCAATCATTTCGGGAAGAACAAATTGGCTTTTTGCATGATTGCTATATTCATGATGGGTTTTCCCTATTTAAAGAAGTTATGAAATCAATAAAGACCTAGAAGATCCTGACCTTTCCCATGAAAATGGATCTATTTAAGGCTTATGATCGGGTGAATTGGTCCTTTCTAAGATTACATCTTTTTATTTTAGGAATGAGCCCTTAAGTGATTGGATTTTAAGCTACATTAAATATGTCAATTTCGTAGTTTTAATAAATGGGCACTCATCTAGTTTCTTCAAAGCTTATAAGGGACTAAGACAAGGTTGTTTATCATCTTCTCCGCTCTTTTTTATGGTTGTTGAAGTTTTGAGGAGACTTATGAGAAATGCAGTTGGAAGAATATATTTACTAGGAATAAATATTTTTGGTAATGCTAATAATACCATATCTATTATTTTTCGATGATATTTTATTATTTATTTTAGATTCTACCCATAATTTGTCATCCATAAAAATAATTTTGGAAAAACTTGAATTTTTCATGGTAATACGGATTTATTAAGAAAAGTATTCAATATATTGGGCTTGCATCCTAAATGAATTAGTCAACATTATTCCTTTTTCTTCTCCTTCACAACTTGGGCTTTGGAAGAAGGTTTTAAGTATCTAGGTTTTTATCTAAAACTAAATGCATATTGGAATGCCAATTGGTCATGGTTGATCAAGAATATTGAAGCCATGGATGATGTTTGGATCATGTTGACATTGTTGGATTCCTCCAACATTGAAAGAGGATATCCACGATGTGACGTCCCAACTATACCTCACACCATTTGGTGAAGGACTCCCATCCGTTCATACGACCAGACTGATGTTGAAACGGTTTTCCAAGAAGTGCCTTGGTTACAATAGGACATAATAGAATACAATGCCTCTTTGAGGCAGCAAGAATGTGAGCTTTCTGAGACGCTCGGTGGAAGGTGTATGAGGGAAAATTCCACGATTGGAGAGAGAAATGAGCCACTGATTAGAAAATTAATAGTACTGTCCTAAAGGGGGACCCAGGGATAAACATAAAGACTTGTTGAATACTTGCATATTACTGCACATAATAAACAACAATCGTTAAGGAATAACAACATCCATTCAATAACAACCATAACTAAGAAACAAAATAGTTCATTAACCTAGCATGTAAATAAAGCAACATATATCGTACACATAACCATAATAGTCTGACTATATACATGATACAGGTATAAAGGAATGTTTGCTCATTGAGCTTCTGATAATAAGTGAGAGATCCCAAGTACACTATTACATGACTGAATCATTGTATCCATAGTGGAACATGAAGCCACAACTTGCTTCTCGAAAGAATAATACATCTCTTATGTAGTACAAGAGAATCTAAGGCTAAGTCTCCCAAAAAATCCCCTTGCTTGAGTTATGAGGAGCTATTTTTAGAAAATATAATGACTCTTGAGCTTCTCATGACTCTTTGATTTTTATGACTATTCATATTCTAATATGACTCATTACATTTCAATGTGTGGCCATTCATATTCCACTTGTGTACCTTGGACTTCATTACATAACATTTATTACATAAGACAATTTACACATGAGACAGTGGCCTAATAAGACAAAACTACTAAAAGGAAAAACTCATCAAATCGATAGATCATGTGCTTCTTCATGGAGTTCATTTTTGATATAAGTGTTCCATACTCTGAAACCATTTTCCATGGCCTTGATCTAGTTTGGAAAGCCTCCTTTGTAGCATGCCCTCACCTCCAATGCTTCTGAGAGTATGTTCTTGGAGTTTGACTAAACATTATTTCACAACCATGAAAGCTTCATATGTTCTTTGACTCATGCTAGGGCACACCACAGAATCACATCTTTGGTCACTTCAAAGCCTTCGTGTTTTTTCACCTGTTTTATTTGCTCAATGTAATCTTTGATCTCCTAAAAGACAACCTCCTTGCCTTTGATTACTTCAAGGGATTCGATGATGGGCATCCCATGCTTTTGTGTAAGAGGCTAGAATCCATTATGCAACTGGTTATCTACAATGATAGTATTAACCGACTGTGCTCCCAAATGTGAGTAATTATGTAGGTGTAGTTTCAATTGGAATCTATATACTTTAGAATAGAGGTTATCCTTCTTTTCTAAAGGCTCTGGAGCATTTGGATATTTGGTAGTCCACTCCTGCATCTGGTCAACTACTCTAGTTTCTATCTTCAGGAGTTTCACCACTTCCTATGCATTCTTATAAATTCCAATGAGAGCTGACATGACATGATGTATAAGTATCATCTCATCGTATATTCATGCCATGGTATCCTCCATTAGTACCAACTCATATAGAATGGTTGTTTTTCATTCTATGGTATTGGAGTTTTGTGATAACAATCGCTGGTTCTCTGCTGCAAGATTCTCTACCTGTTGCATCATCGCAACAAATTCTGTTCTGATTGTGGAATTCTCATTTAGAAAATGCTATGAGTTGTCCTATGCCAATGTAGAAAATGAAAGTGTTTTTTTCCATAACTACCCTTAGATTTCTTCTAGTGTTGGAGGCGATCACCTTTTTTGTCGCTACTTAGACTGGTTTCTAAGGATCATTGGGAAAGTACCTATGCTTTTCTGCATGATCCTCTTCTTTAGTTGATCAAATGTTACACTACAAACATATGTGACTTTGTTTGTCAGTGGAGGTGTAATCCCCATCTATTCAAATGGAAGATGTTTGGCTATGAGTGGTTGTTCACCTGGAGTAGTAGGCTCATCATCCATGGGTTGGATGGTATCTTCTTCCTCATACTATTCCTCCTCTAGTTCATGAGTCATTTGTTCTTCTTCTAGCCTTTATGTTGCTTCATCCTCCTGATACTACCTCTCTTGTTCCTCCTCTATCTATCTCCTCTCTTCTTCTTCTATCAGTTTCTTTTCAAGCAACTCATCCTGGTTCCTACTCTCCTCTTCTTCTTCCTCTTCTTCCCCTTCTCTCCTTTCTAGCTCTGTCTATGTAGCTTCTGTATTGAAAGGATTGACTTTCCATTTTCTGTTTCTCTCACATGATGAGTACCTAATCCTTTTCGTAGGAGATAACTTATTTACTTGAGGTGTTGTCTCCTCTTCTTCCTCATGTTCATGCCCTTGAAAGTCTCGAGCTAGTGTATTACAAGTTAAACTCATTTTCAAGGCTTGATGTGTCTTCATTGTGGCATTATACCAGTTCTTTATCTTTTCATCCTTTGGTCAACATATTGATGAATACCTTGTATAATGTTGGATCCTTTCACAATGTTTCCTGAAAACACCTAGGATCATATACATGCAAGTATTTGGTGGCGAAGTTTAGGCGGATTAGCTCTTTAGTTTCGACTGCCATTATATAGTGACTTGAAATCTTTTGTATAATCTGATCCTTAGTGGAAATATGGGCCAAAGGGATTTCTTCCTCTTGTGAAGGGTTCCTAACAGTCCTTTATCTATTTGATTTGCCACCTCCTGCATGACCAACTTGTTTGTCACATATTGCCCAACTTGTTTGTCACATATTGCGGCATAAGATAAGGGGTCATTTGACATCTGAAGAATATAATGTAAGTTTCCTCGAGAACTACAAACCAATCCAAAATATCTTGAAGTGACTCCTTCACTTGATTTTTCTTTCATGCTGGATCAATGTCAAATATTAAGCGAAATATGGCTATAAAGAAGTGTTTGTCCAATTTGTAATATGCGCCTCTGAAGCTTCCTTCTGATAACACCTTGTAGTGGACATAAACTAGGAACTTCTCTTTTGGGGTCCAGTGCCAATACATCTTCGAGAATGTATACTGTGCACATATACCATACAAGAGATACGCATACATGTAAAATTATGGAGCTTGATTTTCTTGCAAAGATATTTTGACCCGCCCCACTTGTCGCTGCAACTCAAATGATAATATATCTTCTAAATTCAAAGCTCTTCCACGGTTCACCACTAGATGGAGTGTATATATCTAGTTATCTTAGAACACCTCACCATTATTGTGCCAAAACATCTGATAATACATAACTATTAAATATTGATATACATCTCCTAAGATATTTGTGAGATAAACTGTTGTTGGGCGATGGTGAAACTTGGTGGGTTCTCAAAACCATTGCTTGATAACATTGGTTTTGTTGAGGTTCACCCATCTTATCCAAAAGGAATTATTTGCATATTCATTAGGCTTGAGAATATTATAATACATCTGCATATCCTCACCATAATAGGTTGTAATATGTTTCTTTACTTTCACTGCGTAGCACAAGGTGTGAGTCATCCATCTGTATAATTATCCATTCAATAACTTCAACGCATGGCATGACCGTGTATTTGCATGTGATCTTGTGTATTCTAGACTTCTTAATGTTTATATATGCATGCACATCTTCTAAGTCCTCAGAAAATGTCATTTGCATGAACATGTTGTAGATCTTACTCCAGGAAAGCTCTATTGTCTTGTTAATAAAACATTGAGTGTATGCATATATAGAAATATTGGACTTTATAAATTCAAGCAGTTCATCAGCGCTTGCTCCTAAGATTTATTTAAGGAATACTTTGCATGAAGACATGTATCCAATAGATGACGACATAATAGTAACACTTGTAGCATGAACACCTGTTCGTGGAATCACACTCATAACGACAATATCGACTTAAAACAACTAACTATGCAAAAATATTTGTAAATCACCTCCAAAGAGCTAGCACAAATGATAGGGCATGAAAAAATATGAATGAAAAGCAAAATTGTCTTGTGTGCAAGAAAAAATACGCATGCAAACTAGGAGGGCACACTCTCAAAGCACAAAGAGACATGCATGGTCATTTAAGGCTTCATGGTGTGCTAGTGTGCTTAAGAAAGAGGCAAAATCAGCTAGGGTTCACTTTAGCACCCTAAAGGATCAAAGGAATGAGAAAATATGGCTTCAGGTCTTCCCTATGTTGCCATGCACCTTGAGAGACAAGGAGGATGCACCATTTCACTCTGAACTGATGAAGGATGAGAAAAATGGAGCTTTGGGTCTTCAAAGTGCGTCTACGTGCTCAAGACAAAGGAGGGTGCATTGTCTCTTGTTGAAGGATAAATGACGAGGCTTCATGCTTTTGTGATGCACCCACATTCCATATGGTAAGGAGGGTGCACTGTATCACTCCGAAGGGTAGAAGGGAAAAGCTTCATACCTTTCATGATGCACCCATGAAATTAAGAGAAAAACTGGGCTAAATACGACACAATTTTCAAGACTAAAGGTGCTTCGAGCTCAGGGAGTGCGGTCTACCTAAAAAGAGCCCATAAACAAGTACATAAAGCATAATTTGATGCTAAGATAAGGAGAGGAATGATCTGTAATACTATATAAGTTGTTATCACATGCATGGTGGAAGATGAAGAGTTTCAGGAATGTAAAACATTTCTTGCATGCGATGGTAAATGAACACTTTCAAGATAAAGATCTAGCTAAAATTCCAAAAAAGACACTTCAAAACAAGAAATTAACAACAAACAAAGCAATATTTGACAGTGAAATGGTAAAACCCAGTAAATATTTGAACATGAAAACTTACTTGCTACACTAGTTGATCAAGGGTTTAATGATTTTCTATATGTACACTCAGATGAAATGAAGATGAAGGAATAATTAGATGAGTTTATTTTAAAGATATCAACATGTAAAACTGACTCGTGCATGAGTTAGACTTATCGTCAGATGAAAGGACCAGTTAAGAAGGAGTTAAGGTGGTTCCTATTTTCTAGGACTGCGCCCTCATGCAACAAGTTGGATCATGCATGCAACTGGATAGGGCACAAGTCTTCGTCATGAAGGAGTGTCCCTAGGTAGTGTGCACTTTCTCATCCTCAAGGAGTGTTCCCTATTAGGGCACACTTTCAAATCATGAAGAGAGTGCGCTCACCTCAAGTGCAAGCCTTTGTCAACTCAAAGTGTTTTTTTTCTTTTATGAGTGTTTTTATTGCTTTTTCTACTTTTGTGTGATTTTGAGTGTGTACATGGCTATAAGGAAATTTTCTTAGTCAAGATGGATCGTGATTTCACCTAGCCATAGACTTTACTAACTCAAACACTTCTAACGGTTAAGTGACGATGCTTGAGACACATTCACTTAGGAGGATGCAACATTAGGAGAAATCACACAAATAAGAAACCAAATCACATGATGACACATGGGGGCTTGAAACAAAAGTTAGTGTAGGCTCCAAAATTAACATAGAAAAAATCTTGGAGGGTCATTTTCGCAACGACAACATTGTTGACACACTGGGAGAACCTCAACTTCTTTGAAATAGTTCATTGTAAGCGTAAAGACTCATTTCTCTAGGAAGTATTAATTCGATCAATGAGTTATATTCAACTCTCCATTTGTTCCTATTAAATATATAGATTTCTATATCCCACTACTCGGTGTAACACAAACTTTAGGCAATACATATCAATATCTTGTCGATGTAACTAAGGGTAATATAGTACGAAAAAATAAAACAATCAGAGTGTGAGTTTTACATCTCTGGTGTTGCTCCACTGCGAGTAGGCCTAGACAGTACCTTGATGGAGTCACTTCTTGAACAAAGATGTTTCTTCATTGCCAGCAAGCCTAGGTAATATTATGACGAAGTCGCTTGTTTCACCTCCCTACGTAGGAAGCCTTTCTCTTCTTTCACCATTATATATTTTTTATTTTATTTCATAACACTGTGCATAGGCACTTATTATTATTTGAACGGGTAGAAGAGGTGTTACACAGAATTTTGTCGTTGTCCCTATACTCCCCATTCCTTGATCCTGGAGGACGTCTATAGTGAACCCTTCATGCTTTCCCATCATGACGAAACTCCCATTGTGTACCTCTTCATGAGCAGAACAATTCCCCTTTGCATCATTTTCCCAAAATCTTCCTCTTTTCCTAGTTTATAAGACTGATGCTAATGACTCGTGTCCTCTTGCCAATATGCAGGGATTACAACTGTCGCTAGCATCAACCAGAGCCACTGAGCCTTTTTCTAGTCTCGTCAATCCTCTTTTGGAATGTTTTTTAAATAAGGAGTTGAAGCTTCTAGCTCTAGAAGCTTCATAATGGAAGTCTGTTAAATGGTTAGGCCAGATGGAGTCGAGGAGGTCAGTTTGGGCTCCTTTCCCCTATTAGGATGGAACTACCTCAAGAGATAACCTTCTCCCATGAGAAGAAGAACCATCTCCCTTCCATACATGTTATATAAACCTCCCTTTTTCCCAAGAACAAGCTAGTTCTAATTAGGTTGTGGTTGAAGTTTTGATTTTGGAGTAATCAGCAAGTTATTCATAGTTGTAGCTCTCTAGTTGTGTGTGAGGGAGAAGTGTGAATTTGGTTTAGTGTGAAGACTAAAGGGAAGATCCTTAAAACTATCATTGTTGAGCCCATCATGAAATGCTAACGGAAGTGTGTGGGAACCCGGATTTGTTGGAGTAGAAAAACAACGTCAAGACAATGGTTGTAATCTCTTCTTGATTTAATACATATGCAATTATTGATTGATTTCCTACATAATATGTCATCTCCCGTGTTTATGACTTAATGTTTCTTGACTTGTTAAGTAGGTTGAATACAAATTTTCTGTTATCACGTTTGTTGTTTGCTGTTATTTACTTGTTTCAGGTGCTCGAAGAAGGAAATGGGAGATCGATGGACGAGGAAGCAAGGTTATCACCAAATGAGATAAGTGTAATAAGAGGTAGGCCCTCTTAATTGGTTCTAACTTAAGGAAATCTTCCATAGAATGTCTTGTTTGTGGCAAGACCCTCTCTTGGGCTAGAACAATTGTTTCTTTCCGCACTTAGAATTTTACTTGACCACAAATTAGTGACTCCATTGGGGAGCCAATCCTTCGTTTTGCTTGTTTGTAATTCCATGGTTTTGTGTGAACTTTTCTAGTGTCACCATTGCCCTTTAGTTCTATCTACTATGTCTTGTTTACTTCTCTAGGTTTGAAATTTACAGTAGCAAGTCTAGTCTCAGCCTCTGATTTTTTTTTTTTCCCTGTATCCTCGGCTAACACGTTTATTTCCCTGACAGTTGCACCAAACGACGTGATATACTAAGGAAAAGTTGTGCCGACTCCCTTCTAGAACTTCTTTTCAGTTAGGCAGTCACACCGATGCTTGTAGGTGAAGATTAGGGTTCACCCAGATCTTGACCAGTGTGTCTTGCTCTCTTGATTTCTGTCTTGTCACTTGTTTAGACTATTTTCTCGCTGACTTGAAAGTTGAATTTTGACTTGGTTTATTTTCATGTTAATTTTCCTTCTTTTTACTTGATTTCTTGAGTCTATGGATGGTTTGTAGCCCTAGGGCATCTAGGTTGTCATATATTCAATTCATTGTGAACTTAGTGAGTCACGCTGTTGGTGAATTTACTCCTTGAATTTCATTTATACTCCTCTTATTTCTTTGGTCTCCATTACACAAGTTTGAAAACTTTCATTTTCTTGTTTAGATGTCTCTTTTCCAACATAGATCACATTGCTTGTCTTGCTTTTGGAAGAGTCATTGCATAATTAGTTTGGAAGGAATTCACTTTTGTACCTTTTCATTTTCTTGAGGATCGATACTCTTGAAAACTTTTTCATTGAAGTGTTTTATGTGAAATTCATTTTGTCATTTCATGAAAAGTACATAACTATAGTTTGTTGCATCGATATGTTACGTTAGTTAGCATTATCGAAAACTAAAAGTTACATTTGCATTTGAAAAATAAAAATAATTCTCTTTACTTTTGAAAGGACTATTTGAAGTGCACTTAATAGGAAAATAGGAATTGGAATGAGTTTTCTCATTAATTTATTTTTCAAAAAGTGAACTAGTTAAAAATCATTTTTCTTTCGGTTGCTTGGTTGTTTTTATTTGATTGTGTTTTCTACCCTCTCTAATGAAGACAATTCATCAAAATGAAAGAGTCTTGTCTCATTTGGCTGCATTTAGGACTTTTCGAGTCACATCGCGAAGCCTTGAAAACTGAGACATAATTCAAGCTAAACTTTAAAATGAACTCAATTAACCTAAGGTGCATTTGAAACCTAAAAATCACATATAGAAGGTCTAGGCTAGAGACATGTTCCAACATCTTTAAACCTAGCATATCTCATTAGCTTCGGCACTAGACAATGCTAGTACAGACTTATGCTCCCCGTACCATTGAGTATATAAAGGGATACCCCACTAGGCTACAATCCTTTATTCATAGGAAGCTAAGTATGTCGCCTTGCAAATGTGATACACCGAACACAACATTAAGGGAGATTGCCTGCCTGTACTTCTCGGTTCACTGGGAGGTATTTTGCAGTTCACGGTTTCCTTGTAATCCTTTTTACCTAGATCATCTGGAGTAGTCATTTCATCTTTTTGACTCATTAAACTTTAAAGATCACTTGAGCGTTTGTCCTTTCAAGATCATTTCCAATCGAAAGTGATAGAGTCATATTTGCTTATTTCTCAACTCTTAAGACATGAAAGAGCACCAGTTTATTTATGCGTCTTAAAAAATTGTTGCTCGTGATCTTATAACATCCTGTTAGTCTTTTCTAGACCAAATCATGAGTATTCCTTAAAGTACATTTTAAAACCTTGACATACATCTCTCTTTTCTTATTAACTAAGATGAGGTCATCATGGCTGAACCCTCTGATTCACCTAGTTCCTCTTCCTCTCCTCCATCTGAAAGATTGTATGAGGAGCCTTTTCTTGAATTACCAGAGTCACTCGAAGACCAAGGTGTTGAACTCGGAATATTTCTGAGCATTCATCCTTTGTCATCTCATCCTCCACCTACTTCAAATATTGGGTCACCTTCTAGCATTGGCCCGGAATCTCCAAACAATCCCGTCGAGACTCTTGAGAGTTTGCCAACTAATGAAGGTCAGGGTGGAATGGTTATATATCCTCTGAATGCTTTTGTTTGTCCCTATTGTGATATCATCGTAGCGTTCGTACAGTCTGTACTATTAGCCAAGTGTTCCTTTGGAATTATCTCCTCGTACATATTAGGTCGTTCATCATCACTTGTTTCCACCTATGGAACTCGAAAGCGAAGTTCCACTTACCTCTTCGGATCAATCAGAAGTTTCTACTCCACACACTATTGAAGAGGAAGAGCATGAATTTACTCTTGAAGGTTTCCCCTACACGGTGAGCATTCCCATAAGTGTGTATCAGGATTTTCCACCTAATTATGTGACTTTAGCATAGTTGGTCTCAAGTACACCTAGTGCCTCATCACTTTATGACAACCTTGTTTGGGCATCTGGTGCTATGCCTACCATAGGTCCATTCATTTAGAACCTAACCTCCCAATAGCCAGTAGTTTCTACAGTTACTTCAGTCCCAGTGCAACCCATTTTTCTAAACCCTCTTGATTCGTCCATCCAAGTAGCTCATCCAGTTCAATCGATGGTTTCGAGTCATGTTTCTCTTAGTTCTTCGGTCCCTCAAGTTAGTGCACGGGTTGTGCCACCACTTGGGGGTCAGAATACAAATGTGTCTATGGCGTCAGGTATTACTAATGTGAGTAGCTCACATGCTCACATGGTTGGGGTGAACCAACCTTCTTCTGGTGCTATCCTAAACCCTACTGGTCTTACTGGATCGAGCAATGTCTAGTACCAACAAACCCAAAATCCCATTGGTCTGTCTGGGTCAAGAAATTTCCAATGTCATGAGCCCTATGAGGCTCAGGTTCAATACCAAGCTCCTTAGGTTCCATATGGTTCCCAAGGAAGGGTCAATCTACCACACATCCTTCAGCCTGGACAGTATGTTTAGCCTAGTCCATAAACTTTTCCCAGTGGCTATGGACAGATACAGTTCATAAATTTTCAAGGTCTTAATCTAGGAATTATTCAAGTACCCTTGCAGCAGCAAGGACAACCTTTGCAGCAACAAGGGCAACCTTTGTTGCAGCAAGGGCCATCTGTGCAGTAGCAAGGGTAGATGATTCCACAACAAGGACAACTGCAACAACCACAGGGGCAACCCTTGCAATATTTACAGCAAACCGTGGAGCCATAGATGCAGTATGCTCAGAAAACTTCCTAGACTATGTCTTCGCAAGGCCAACCTCTACAATCGCATGGACAACCTTTGCAGCCGCAAGTTTAGCCCTTGTAGCAATCGGGCCAACCCAAGTAGTAACAAACATTATAGACATATCAATAGGGTCAACCCTTGCAAGGACAAGGTCATGGTCAAGTCCTACAACAATAGGCCCAAAATCCTAATGTCTAAGAGCAGTAGGTTCAGAATCCTTTTGTCCAAGGGCACCAGGTCCAAAATCACTATGTCCAAGGGTAGCAAGTACAAAATCCTTCTTTCCAAGGGCAGCAGGTCCAAAATCCTCTTGTTCAGTGACAACAGGTTCAAAGCTTGTACATCTAAGGACAACAAGTGCAATATCCATATGTCCAAGGTCAATAGGCTTAGCAACCTTTTAACCCGTATGTTGCTTATGAGCACCCTATGGCTAGATAGTTTCAAGGCTTTCCAGGTCAAAATCACCCCTACGGGCAAGGTAACCTATAGTGGGGGAAAAATAAAAAGTCGTATGGACAGAACCCTCCACTTTGGGGGAAAAATCCTTACCAATAGGGATGGGTTCCTACACTTGGACCCATTTAATGACCTCCAATGCCTTTCAATACTCAATTATTGTCCTTGGCTACCCTACAGTTTCCAGATGTGCCTTGACTCATGAATGATCCAATTCTTCATTCGCCATACTGGCCTTCAGTCCCGTCCAAGATCCCGAGTGATTCTTCGAATTTTGATGGAAAAGGAAAAGAAGATCCTCAAGCCAATATGATGACATATCACCTCTAGTGCTCTTAGAATTCCTATGTTGATGATTCTACTCATCTCCATCATTTCCAACGAACCCTTACATGTGTTGCAGCCAAGTGGTACATCGAGCTCCCTCGAAGTACATATCATGACTTTAACTCTTTATCCATGGATTTCCTCATGCATTTTTAGTTGCTGGTTCGCTATGAAATTGGCACCTGCTTGCTTACATCGCTCAAGAAAAATACTGCCACACACATCTCTGATCACATCCATGAATAGAGATGTAGGTGTCACCTGATCAAGTTCGAGATTGTTGATCAGTTACTGATAGAATGGTTTACCAAGTCATTTGTCACTCCAAATACTCACGATATAGCTATGGATGGGTGCGTTACAGAGGAGCAAGCCATTTCTCATGCCCAGTACCTGGATCTTGTTTACTCCTAGTCTGGCACTTTGTATGAGTCATTACATGATGCTCCAAGGCCATCGTCTGATCCAATGACATCGAGGTTAGATGCTACACTTCTTGTCGATGGAGTCATTGATTCAGTGTCTTAGGCCCTTGCAAAATCTTCTTGTAAACAGAATTCGATCTCAAACACTGCTTCTTATAGTCCCTCCCAAAATTCACCTAGCCCTGGTAAAACCTCAAAGGTCCATGTTGTTCAGTCTACCGTAACGAACAAATCCTCGAAAGGTAATATGAAAGGCAAAGGCAAGGGTAAAGCCGATGCCCCAAAATAAGGTCCTCCCAATTCGTCTATTGGTGATGCTTCACAACAAAAGCCTAGGTATCCGTGCCTCATTTGTGAGGAGGATCATTATACTAAGGATTGTCCCAGACGATTTGAAGTTAGTCGCTTGCTCAAAGGGACCCAAACTGTCCTAAAAGAGCCATTTCTATCTCGACAGACTCAAATGGTAGACCAGTCTCAATCATCTACTTCCACAGTCTCGCACGTGTTCATAATGAGTATGCCAATTAATGTGGCTACTAGATCAAAATATTATCAAACTCCTGCTCCGACAGTCGAGAACGAGAAAGAGGCCACCCCTTCTTCGTCTACCCTGCCAAGTTCTGGTCCTCTCCATATTGAGGGACCTAACCTGAATTCCACTATTCGTCCACCTTCTGAAGGTGTGCTAAGTAAGCCCTCGTATAATCCCAATGCTCGATCCACTCAACATTATAATATTGTTGAGGATTTGGTTCAGGCACCATCAACTATGTCTGCTCTTAAGGTACTTCAAATCTGTCCATCCCAGCGCAAGTCATTACTGTCAGCTATTGGGGGTATTGATCCTACTGATTCTAATTTGATATGTTTTGATCTAGAGAAACATGTTCCACGTTTGCCTCATCAAATTTCGTTTCTCGTTTAGGTAATCATTAATGAGAAAACAATTCATACGATAGGACTGTCATCGATGAAGGTGCCTCTACCTGCATCATGTCAGTTGCTTGTTGGAAGGCAATTAGTTCTCTTACTCTGAACCAATCCCCTAACACTTTGCAAGCTTTCAATGGGCGTGATTCGCGACCATCCAATGTATTACTCAATCTTACCATTACTTTGGAAGGTAGGATAGTATATGTCGAGGTAGAGATCGTTGACACTAATCTCAATTATAATCTACTACTCGGACGAAGTTAGACCCATGCCATGCATGCTGTAGCCTCCTCCTTATTCCGCATGATCCGTTTTCCCCATCAAGGGAAGATAGTCACAGCCGACCAATTTTCCTTCTTTTCCTCTTCCTCTTCTGATGGAAATTTTCCATATGTCAAGCACAGCGGTGCTCCTTATGAGTTTGTGGGGGCAGGACTTTTTAAAGATTCTACTTTGACAGGAATTTTACCACTCCCACCTTCTCATGTTGCCTCTCTAAACATGATCTCAATCAAATCTGATCCTTGGTTCATCCCTTCACTGGATCTTGTTGATACCTGGGGCGAGGTTATGCCACTTAGTCCCACCGAAATCAATTATGTGGAAATTGTTTCGGCCTCATGTTCCGTATCCTCTGATTTTCCTATTTCTAGGACATATCTCAATACGTATTCTCATTCCTTGTGGCTTGGTGCTTCAGAATCTCCTGATCCCTTAGCTGAGAATTTTCTTTCTGACAAGAGTATCATAGAAGTAATGTCTCTGGAGGAACCACCATGGAACGATACTCATTATCATTCCTCGCTCTTGTCTCGCCTGACGGTCATGTCTACTTGTCTCAAAGAGTTCTCTTCTCAATTCCCTTCCCTACCGCTTCAGATGCCGATCATGACTCATGAAGTATGGTAGGAAGGAAATTTGAGTAACATTACCCCAACGATGCCAATTGATATTTCTGTCAAGCCTAGTGTCGTTGAAAATTTCCATATCAAGGTAACTTGTTTTCCAGATGAGATCAAGCTCTATACTCATCTGTTCCAAGAATTCTATGATGTGTTTGTGTGGTGATATGAAGAAATGTTTGGCATTGATCCTAACATTGTCGTGCATAAAATACCAACTTATCCTCACGTCAAGCCCATTCGTCAACGGCTCTGCCTAGTGCACCCTAGGAAAGTGACAACTATCAAGGGTGAAGTTGAAAAACGTTTCAAAGCTGGATTTATTTACTTGATCCCTCTCACATATTGGGTGTCAAATATTGTATCGGTGGCAAAGAAACAAGGCATGGTCTATGTTTTCATTTATTACGATGATCTCAATCGTGCTTGTCCAAAGGATAACTATCCCACTCCCTTCATTGATTAGATCATTGATGAATGTGTTGGGAGTGAAATATTTTCCTTTATGGATGGTTTTTCTGGTTACAACTAGATTAACATTATGCTGACAGATCAAGATGGCTTTTATCTGTTCATGGGGTACTTTCACGTACAAAAAGCTCCCTTTTGGCATAAAAAAGGTTGGGCCTACATTTCAGAGGGTGATGTCCTATGCATTTCACAACATTCAAAACATCATTCAGCCTTGGATGACCTTCCTGCTCATTCTCATAAGCACCATGATCACCCTGATCATCTTCGACAGGTTTTTCTTCGCTATAGACACTACAACATTTGAATCCACATAAATGTGTTTTCTATGTCGAATCCAGACAACTCCTCAGCTTTATTGTCTCTAAGGAAGGAATTTGCCTCAATCTGCTTAAAGTCGAGGCCATTGTTAATTTACCCCCTCCATCTTCATTACACCAACTGCAGAGCCTGCAGGGAAAATAAAATTTCCTTTGTTGTTTCATATCAAATTATGTTGATCTAGCTTTAGGATTCACTCGGTTGCTCAAGTAAGGAATTCCCTTCATGTGGGATGAAATTGCCCAAAATTATTTTTATAACCTTAAGGCTATTCTCATTAATGATGCTTTGCTACATCCCCTAAATTATCATCAAGATTACTTTCTCTATCTAGCTAGAGCCTCTAGTACCATTTCCATGGTGTTGGTACAAGACGATGATGAAGGGAATGAACACATTATTTACTACCTTAGTCACAATCTCCTCGACATCGAGACATGTTATGCTATTATCGAGAAGTTGGCTTTGGCTTTTGTACATGTTGTTCATCGCTTTTGGCACTACATTCTCTTACGCACTACCACTGTGATTTCTGAATGCAACCCCATGACCTACATCCTGACTCATCCGTTGCTAGGGGGGAAAGTATTCTAAATGGATTTTCATCCTTCAAGAATTCAATTTGGTGTTTACTACTGCCAGATCTAAGAAATATCTGGTTTTTTCTGAGTTGATTTTCTCCCTTCCTTCAACGTCTCTCCCCGCTGGTGTAGATGAGTGGCTCCCAGACGAGTTTATTTTCCTAATTAGCACCCTTGACCTGTGGTATGGTGATATCATCGTGTATCTCCAAACATCCACATTCTGGTGTGCATTGACTAAGCATGATCGTCGATGCATTCGGCATTAATCCCGACCCTACCGTATTATTGGAGATACTTTATATCGTGTCGGTGTTGATTCCTTTCTTTGCCGATGTCTTACTGTCGAGGAGACTGAGAGAGTTCTCAATGACTGCCATTCTGGAGCATGTGACATTCATATGTTTGGATATGCTACTGCTAAAAAAATCCTTCGCCTTGGTTATTTCTCGCCATCCATCTTTAAGGATTGCATCCTTGCCATTCACAACTATCATGAATGCCACATTTACCAGTGAAAGCCCTGCCCACTCACCTACACCTTGTTATTACAATTGGTCCTTTTTCTAAATGGGGCATTGACTATATGACATGTAACCCTTGTTTGACTAGGGGGGCATGGTTATATTATTGTTGCTATGGAATATTTCACCAAATGGGTCGAAGTGATGCCTACATACTCTGCAGATGGTAAAATGACAGCTCAATTTCTATTCAATCACGTTATTTCCAGTTTCAGCGTAACTCAAGAAATTGTCATCGACCATGGCTCCCATTTCCAAGATTACATGATGGTTGAGCTAACCTCTACATTGGGTTTATGCCACGATGGCTCAACCTTGTATTACCTTGAGTCCAGTGGTCAACTTGAAGCTATGAACAAAGTTTTGGTTACAATGCTTTAGCATACTATTGGGATGCATAAGTCAAATTGGCATCTCATGCTCTTTTCAACTCTATGGACTTAACAAACCTCAACCAAGGACGCAACTAGTTTCACACCATTCCAACTATTATATGGTTTGGAATCAATGTTACCGAGTGAATGTGAAATTCCTTCACTCAAGCTAGTTGTTGAACTTCTCCCCAAAAGCTCACCTCAAGAAGAGTGCCTCTTCTATTTAGAACGACTGGATGAGACTCAATGCCTTGCTTCCTTGGTCATCAAATTACAAAAGAAGCGATTCAAGTCCCATTTTGGTCAGTCGGTTGCCCTCACGGGTTTTCGGAAGGTGACTTGGTTTTACTATATGATCAATCTAATGATAAGTTGGGGGTAGGCAAGTTCGAAATCATGTGGCATGGGCCCTACATTGTTAAATATGTGTTGCAAAAAGGGGCCTATGAGCTAATTGATTATGAAGGCAACCCTTTAGACAAGCCCCGAAATGGGCTTTATCTCAAAAGGTACTATGCTTAGGTCATCTTGCATGGCTACTTGGATACATTAGTGTGTCGTTCATTTTTGTGCAGTGTGGTTTGGTGTGTTAAGTTTTCAAACAACTTTCCTGTTTATTATGTTTTTTCCCTGCTTTATAGATGTTTGTGACTCCTCACATCGGTTTTGCTGATGGTGCTTTCTGTAGTACCCAGAATCTATCCTTCCCAGCATGGGCCATTTATGACCCTCACGGTGAGTTGATTGATCTTCAAGGTATTTGTTTAGGTCATACAACTAATAACATTTCTAAATACAACGCAATTATCGAATTTTTGTCAGAAGCCATTACTCTTGACATTCGGAAATTGGTTGTCAACCTGGATTCACAGCTTGTTGTCCTTCAACTCAACACAAAATATTCCATCAGAAACCCTCAGATATTGAGAAAGTATTTGATTACATTACATATCATCATATTCCTAGACACATGAATACATTGGTAGATGCATTAGCTAATTATGTGTTGGATACACATTTAGAAAACATGTGAAAAGATAAAACAAATCATTTGTACCATAGTAACAGAGAAAAGACAGTGTGTGTGTGTGTATATATATAATATATATATATAGATATATATAGATATATATGGTGATAATTTTTTATACATCAAAACCCCAAAAAATAATATGTGTGTTCAAATAACATCCGCAGCTCGCAGGCCTCATATATCCGTGGTACGCAGGACTCAAAAATGTTAATGTTGGACCTAAGAACTAATTAGCATGGTGATCATGGTAACATGTAACTTCTTGTGCTACACGATTCAGCAATCGACGGATTCGATCAGATACCCCCACCATATGCCTCTAGTACTGGTGTGGGATGTTTCCAACCCGGGCATACTCTAGGATCCCACGAGTCAACCCCTTAAGTTTCCTCGCGATCTCCTCCTCGTTGTCACCTCTTTCGTGATAAGAAGTGACATAGAACTGACGAGCGACGTGCCTCGCTATCGGGGACATCCCGGCAGGATGCTTTGGTCCAACATCTGCATTGATAAAACAAAATGTTATAAACACATATATATCAAAAACAATTAAAGATCAAAAAATTAAAAGAAGGATTTTTTACCTTCATTGTCAAAATCCTCTCCATCTGGAAGCAGGATATTTGGATCTCCATGGAATTCGATACCACTGTAAGGCCAATCCTCCACTACGATCAGTTGTCATTGTAGCCACGAGGAAAAGGTAGGCTTGTAGAACATATGATGGCCCCCAGTGATTCTAGGCATCAAACGACTCCAACGAACTATCTGTGGGTCTCGTGGCATCGATGGATCCAACTCAGTCAGCTGGTATTGGAACAACGAAACTCGCTCTAGGGAGAAGGTCACTAGCATAGATCCGAAGAAAAATTGCTTTAGATTCCCTGCCTTAGCTTTTGACAGCTAGCGTTTCATGTTGATCTTCATGACTTCCCCCCAATTGAAGATTGTCGATCCTGTACAATTGATAGCATACATAAAATTTGACTTGTTGGTTTCATGCTTTGCTTGGGACCCAACAACTTTGTTGATGGTCAACAATATCACTCTCAGTGTAAGATCTCACGTAGTCACAATCTCAATCTTGCCACTTTTCGATTTAATAGATTCTGGGCAATGTTCGGCAAATAACATAGATATGCTTGCCGCAATTAGCCTTGACCCATATAGATTGACTGGTTCCCCTCCCCGGGACAATCCTATGATAAAATAAATGTTTGAAGTTTCCAACTCTAGCTCTTGGTCACCAATGACAAAAATTTCCCAATTCACATCCTTGAGATTGACCAGGTATCGAAGTAGCTCAGGTTGAGCCCGCATCCCTAGTGTGAGAAAGAAATTGAGGAGCCCATAGTTCGTCAAGGCATCTAAGCAATTTGGATCAGCCATTTCTTGGGTGTCCACATCCTCGTGCTCACGTTCCTTCCAATCCACCATTTTCAACAATTCTTTCCTGCAAAAACCATGTATTCAAGTCAATAATCATTTTTGGCAACTGAAATTTGGATTCAAATGGTGGATTTAAGAGAAAATTTTATTTTTTATTTGTTCATGGTGTCGATTCGCCTGTTTTAAAAAAAGTTGCATCGACAACATAGTTCATAGTTTTAGCAACCCCGGCTGGCGTGAAATCGTGCCAACGAGGGTGAAATATTTTTTCCAAAACCTACCTCATAAATCCAAAAAATGGATAAAAATAGGAAAAAACAGTATCAAAATGGAGCTTAAGGGCTTGGCTCTTACCTGCAATTGATGGCTCAACGAATGACCTCCGGTATCTCCCACGATCTACTTTGGAAAATTAGGGCAAAAGTGGGTTCAAAACTCTTCACACAAAGGTAAAATGGTAAATGGTAAAAAATAATTACTTTTCCCTCCTTTTATTCATTTTTCATGAACTATTAGGGTTTTACAGTATTTTTGACCTATTTTTCCTCAGGAATTGGATAATGCCTTTACCTTTTGTGCATCGATAGGTTAAGGATTTTCAATGATGGTACTGAGTCACATTTCAGCTCCTTTCTCGACTCGTAAAACTCAAATGAAAAGATTGCAGAGTATTTTTCCCTTTTGACTTGTAAAAGAGAATAAAATGGGGGGTTCGCTTTCAAGCTCTTTTGCGACCTCTTAAACACAAAAACATTGCTGATCTCTTGTCATTTTGAACTCATTAAAGGCTGTGAAATGTTGCTCACCTAGTATACATTTACCCCTTTTTTGGGCTGGGATGCACTATTTTCAAAAAAGGTACTCCTTGATTGAAATGGTCAAGCAGTTCTCTCGAGTATCATTTTCTACCTTTTCGGGCTCCAGAGACACAAATGTACAAAAAGGGACCATGTGGAGTTTTATTTTTGAAAAAGATACCAAATTACACCTTTGTCGGACTCATTAAAACATTAAACGACATTGGGTTCGTCGCCATGGCGATCATGAGTTTCTCCTTCCTAGGGCTCATTAATCTTACTACGTTGGATTCGTCCGAAGGATGAACTTACAGTTCAAGCATATGCTATCCCCTTCAAACTTGCAATCAAAAATAATTCGGGTACCTGCCAGAAATGGTGGGGGAAAAATTTGGAAATTCGATGAGTCGTGTCAGCAGCTCACCCTTGAACATGACACTTTTTTTTCGTGTCAGGTTGGGATATCCTCGTTTTCATTGTTGACCTTCCTAGGTGGGGCTGCTCATTTTTTCCTTCCATTTGATCTCTGCAATGTCACCATGACCACCGATCCTAGGGGTACAAAAGCTTCCAAACTCCAGAATCATGTCGCTAATATGTTCAAGAGTCAGTCCCTCTGCAATTACACTTACTCCTCGTACTCTGTATCATCAAAAATCATTTGCATCCCTTTGTCTCGTGTCAATGATGTGGGATACATCATGGCCCTCCTTTGACAAGGTTACTTCCTATCGACTTCAACTCATTATCCAGGAAGCAAGAGACTCCCTTCCAGTAACTTGGAGCTTGCATGCCCTAACATCAAGTTCTTCGCACTCAACAATAATTTCACATTACTGGATTTAGATTAGGTGATTTCATGGGTGTTCAAATTCAGTTCCTTCATTCACATTGCGTTAATTGTGCTACTAGTACCTTGAGAACCATTTTCATTATTGGTGGTTTCTCTCATGCTTGTTAACAGTTTACATCATTGACTGGTAATCAAGCGATTTTCTATCATGTTTGACATCAACACATCTATTTGCATGTTAGAATTTGTACTTTGATCAGGTCATGTTGAAGCGCAAGACCCTGGGCTCAAATTACAAAAGTCCAGGTTGCAAGGCAATGTGACATGATCATGTTGATATATATTTCTCTTTCATATGGATGGTTGCGACAATACCATGAGTTCTCATATGTGATCCTTCTCATTATTGGATGGTTGCGACCATACCTTGGTTTCATTATGATCCTTTCTACTGGATCGTTGTGCCCATACCTTGGATTCATTTACATGATCATTTTCTGGATGGTTACGTCCATACCATGGTTAATGTATCATTTTACAGAGTTTTTAGTAAAGTATATGTATCTATACTTGCTTTTAGGTTTTTCGATGACAGACTCTGGTTCCCCGCATGAGTTATAAAGAATTTCACCCCTCACTCTAGTTCAACCTTCATGCTTTAGGGGGCATCTGTTACACAAAATTTTGTCACTGTCCCTATACTCACCATTCCTTGATCCTGGAGGACCTCTACAGCGAACCCTTCATGCTTTCCCATCATGAAGAAACTCCCATTGTGTCCCTCTTCATGAGCATAACAATTCCCCTTTACATCATTTTCCCAAAATCTTTTGTTTTTACCAATTTACAAGATCAATGCTAATGACCCGTGTCCTCCTCGTGTTGATATATAGGGATTACAACTATCCCTGATGCCACCGAAGTGACTGAACCTTTTTCTAGTCGCACTGATCCTCTTTTGGAAAGTTTTTTTAAATAAGGAGCCGAAGCTTCCAACTCTAGAAGCTTCGTAACGGAAGTATGGTAAATGGTTAGGCCAAATGGAGTTGAGGAGGTCAGTCTGGGCTCCTTTCCCCTATTAGGATGGAACTACCTCAAGAGATAAGACCTTCTCCCATGAGAAGATGAACCATCTCCCTTCCATCCATGCTATATACACCTCCCTTTTTCCCAAGCACAAGCTAGTTCTAATTAGGCTCTGGTTGAAGTTTTGATTTTGGAGTAATCAACAAGCTACTCATAGTTTTAGTTCTCTAGTTGTGTGTGAGGGAGAAATGTGAATTTGGTTTAGTGTGAAGACTAAAGGGAAGAGCCTTAAAAATACCATTGTTGAGGCCATCATGAAATGCTAATGAAAGTGTGTGGGAACCCAAATTTGTCGAAGGAGAACAACAACGTCAAGACAACGATAGTAACCTCTTCTTGATTTAATATATATGTAATTATCAATTGATTTCCTACATAATATTTCATTTCACATATTTATGGTTTAATGTTTCTTGAATTGTTAAGTATATTGAATACAATTTGTCTATTATCACGGTTGTTGTTTTTTGTTGTTTACTTGTTTCAGGTGCTCAAAGAAGGAAATGGGAGATAGTTGGAGTGAGGAAGTAAGGTCATCACCAAAAGGGATAAGCGTACTAAGAGGTAAGCCCTCTTAATTGGTTCTAACCTAAGGAAATCTAAGGAAATCTTCCATAGAATGTCTTGTTTGTGGCTAGACCCACTCTTGGGCTAGAGGAATTGTTTGTGTTTGCACTTAGAATTTTACTTCACCACAAGAGGGATCCCGAATCATTGAGAGAAGAGGAGGTTGTTCCTCCATAAATAGGTTTTAGAACTCTGGTGCTTTAATCGCTAAAAATTTCCCCCTTATCTTATTCTACGTAGATAGATAAGAAATAACACAACATTCTTAACAGGATCGAGTGTGTGAATGAGAAAGTTAAATAGATGTGGGTCTCATAGTTTTCTTACAATTTCCAAATTGAGGGATCGTATTTTGCATAAAAAAATCACTAACTCGAAATATGTAAACCAAATCGAGGAAGAGGGAAACAAATAAGCCATAGTTGTGT
The DNA here is from genome assembly GCA_000404065.3 of Pinus taeda. Lineage (NCBI taxonomy): Eukaryota > Viridiplantae > Streptophyta > Pinopsida > Pinales > Pinaceae > Pinus > Pinus taeda. Next base: position 30,595 of record APFE030707913.1, read on the forward strand.
GTTGTTTAAATTTTCCTTTTGAAAAATATTAGTGAGTCTATCTCAAAGCTAGAAACCAACTTATTCAAGAGAAAATGAGTTGAAAGAACGAAACTGAAACACGAGAAGGAAAAGACAATGCAATGCATCTAACTACACGCAACCTAGTGTATCCTAAACTAAAGAAATAAGGTTTGATCATGTAAAGTGGAACTTCCAATGCAGCCATGAAAGAGGAATTGTGCTATGAACAACATGAATTGTGTAAGCATCCACACTGACATGTGAAGATATGAAGTGCAAAAAAAACAATGCATTACACTTAACTTCTCTAGCACATGTGGGACTCTACAACAACAATAATCATCACGCTTATTACCATACAAGACTCGAAAAATCATGTGCAAATACAAGCCATGAGACATGGGCCCAAACTGAAAGCATTAGGGGAATTTTGAGGTCTAAAATGGGCCTCCTAAGGAAATTATAAAATAATAGTGGAACTAATAAAATAAGTGCTAGTATCAAAATATGATTGTCCATTCCACTTAAAATCCTCTTTTGATTCATTTTTGACCATTTAACCTTCATATTCCAGCTATAATCCTTATAAACTAAATGGTATGATGTCATTATCATTATTTTTAGCTTGAAATTAATTTTTGAAATTATTATGTTAAAAATGACATTTTTCATAAAATTACAAGAAGTTGTGACTTCCTATAAATGCTCCATTGTTTGACATGTTGCATACCAGGTGAAAGAATTTGAAGATTGTGGGCATGAAGTAAATTGTACACGGATGGTGGATTACCTATCCATTTCAGTTTTCAAGGAAATAAGTGTCCGGTCAACGCTAGTCAAACCCAGCCACTTCAACATAATTTCCAGATTTTGTGAAGAAATTAATTTCTATTTTGAGATTTTTTGCATAAATGAAGGAACTGATTCAATTTCGACCTTATTGGATGTAATTAATAGAATTTTGTTAGGATAATATGGAGGAGGAATAACTTCTTTTGTTATAGGATTCATGATAAATAATCTATGGGAGAAGACTATGTTTTCAGTTAGATTGTGAACATATGAAAGTACAACTTGTACATTTTTAATCTCCAGATTTAATACAGACTTCATTATCAAGTTTATGCTTATAGATTCAATAGTCATACTCTCCTGAATCATTTTTCAGTGTGCTTGTGAAGTGTTCAAGGTCCCTCATCACTACGCTAGTACACTCTGTTTCCAAGTTTCCTTACTAGTTACATATTCAGATTTGAAAGTTAGAAGTTATTTTATGTGCTGTAGGAAGGTTATCTTATTAATGTTATCAATTGAAAAGGACTTGCATTCGTTGTGAAAATAACCTTGTAAAAGGATTCAACCAATTCTGATCTTGAAAATTGATATATATGCTTGTTGTCATACAATTTCCATATTTGCTTATTGGCTTTGACTTTGAAGATAGTTCTGGTTTGATTTCCAAGTGATTCAGATTTTAATTGTTAAATTCAATTTTTATTTTGATAAGTGATTCTTGTAAAAAGATTCAACTGTTATTGGTTTGCAACATTAATCATCTTATTCACTGTTTGATTTAGTTAGTTATTGAAATTACTTTGGATTGTTATGATTGGGAAAAGTTCTATTGAGCAATATTCTTGTAAGGGAATGATAGAATTTCTAAGCAGTCATTAATACTCTGTTTTTGTTACCTAGGCAATCAAAATTTCATAATATTTATTTTATCTAGATTTGTGCTTGAGTGGTTGAAAAGACAATGAAGGACCTCTTGTAAGAGAGCATTGTTAATTTCATTTCACTAGGCTATCATTAGAAACTTAGATCCTTCTAGATCTATATACTTTATATGAGCACCTCTAAGTGTACTTTCCCGGGTTGATAAAGGAATTAAGAGCTTAAATTACCTTAGTAAGTAGAGACCAAACATTTTGGCACCGTTGCTGGGGAGGTGCAACTAGAAATATTTATTAAAAAAATAAATAAATAAATAAATAAATAAATAAAAAAAAAAAAAAAAAAAAAAAAAAAAAAAAAACCCACTTGAAATCAACAAAACAACAAAAACATAGATTTCAATTTCAATTTCAATCATGTTTATTTATGTCTAGGTTTAGGGATGAGAAAGGAAGATTCAAAAACCCCCCAACCAACAAATAATCCACCATTAGGAGTAGAACCATTAGAAAAGATTGAGTACACAACACCAACTAGAAAAGTTACTATGGAAAAACTTGAGGAAAAACAGAGATGAAGCCAACAAGTTACTCTCATTCAAAGACAAATCCTACTAGCTCATGAGGCAAAGAAAAGATATATACCTAAGACTTCTATAGTAGGGAAATTAAAAGAAAGTAGTACAAAAATCCAACAACCTATCTTTGAACAAATTTTCCCTCAAGAACTAAAACAAGAAGAAGAGATAGAAACCTTAGACAAATCACAAATTATAATGGCTGAAGATAGAGGATCCAAAGGACCTAATCCTGAGCAACTAAGGGAGTATGAGAGACAAATGGAAGAAAGGATAAGAAAAAGGGAGAATGAAGAAAAACACGAACATGATAATCTGTTTGGAGGAAATCCAAATCCACCAGAAACAGAGGAATCTACATTTAAATTTCTAATTCAAGATAGAAGAGAGTATATGGATGAGGAAATTAAAATGAAGAATATACCACCATCTATATTACCAAACTTTTATGGTATGGCATCCAAAGACCCACACTCGTTTTTGTTCAAATTTGACATAGTATGCCAAACCTATGGATATACCAATGATGCACATAGACTTCAACTTTTTCCTGCTACCTTAAAAGCAACAACACTTAGGTGGTTCATGGGATTAGGTGAACATTTAGTCACTGATTGGGATGACATGAGAAAGATCTTTTTGAAAAAGTATCAACCTTACTTTCGATAAAAATATTCTAAAGATGACATCCTTAGAATCAATCAACAAGAAGACGAGACCTTAGAAGAATATTTGGAAAGATTCTCAAATAATCTACAAAAATCAAAACATAGAACCATGTCTATTGATCTTATTCGAACAATCTTTCTTAAAGGCATCCGGGATGAGTATCTAGATGACCTCAATCTCATGGGTAAAGGGGACATTTCTAATTTACCTTTTGAGGAGATTGCTAACTTGTGTCAAAAGTACTCTAGAAGTAGGGCAAGAAAAGGAAAAAGAGCGATGACATCAAAAATCACAAAATCTGCTACAGGCAATATTACTAGAGCTGAACTAGGAAATCTAATTGAAGATTTCAAAACAGAACTTCTAAGTACTTTGGGGACCCAAATAGACACTTTGAAAACAAATAAAAGAGAAGATGAACAAGAGAAATAATTATCTATATTCTGTCCCAAATGCAGACGAAAACATGCTTGGAAAGAATGTCCTTTAGATAATGTGAAGATTTGTGGGTTTTGTACAGACAATCATGACACTAAGGATTGTACAAAGATGAAAATTTTGTAGAATTACAATTTGGAAGCCAATGCAAAAATGGAGAACATGTATTTCATGGGAGTTAGAAGGCCATGGCAACCAAGACCTCCAGCTATGTATCAAAATCCAAATTCAGCAAATTATAATATGCCTATGCCTTGGAATATTCCTATGCCTTGGCAAAATTGGTTGAATCAACAACAGCAAACATACCCAAAACAAGGATGGAAAGAATATTCTTTTCCTCAACAATTTACTCAACAACAACCTCAACAATATCAACAACCATTTGCTCATCCATATCAAAATTCTTGGAATATTCCTATGCCTTGGCAAAATAGGTTTAATCAACAATAGCAAACATACCCACAACAAGGATGGAAAGGATATTCTTTTCCTCGACAATTTACTCAACAACAACCTCAACAATATCATCAACCATTTGCTCAGCCATATCCCCAAAAATATTAGTCACAACACTCTCATCCATATCTACAAAAATACCCTCAGCAATCAGCAGCTTATCAACAGCAGAATCCTCAAAAAAAATTACCTGCTCCTCCACAAATAAATTCACCACAGCTACAACTACAATCTAGCCAACCTCCTAGACCCATACAACTACCAGCTCAACCCATAGTTAACCCTAACAACCAAATAGATAGACCATCTTACAGCATAGATGAGGGACCATTGTACCCAACCCTACCACTGCAAAACATTGAACTAAGGTTAGGTCGAACTCTACAAAAAGAACCTCCACCTGTTCAAACACAGACACAAAAAGAGAATCAAAATGATGAATAAGAAAACAAACCATGTAGCAAACAAAGTGACCCAACACAAAACAATCTAGAACAAGGTCAACAAATCAAAACACTAAAACCACCTCCATTTCTGGAACGATTACTTCAACCAAAATTACCCACACCATTGCCACAATTTGATTTTCTTGATGAATTGAGAAATGTGTATGTTAAGATTCCATTACTCCAGGAAATCAAGGATATTCCGATTTATACCAAAACCATTAAAGGGCTCTGTCTCAAAAAGCCTGCAAAGAAAAGATTTGACCCACAAACAATAGATGTCATTAGAAATTTAGCTGGCTTGATGTCAAATGTCATTTCCATGGAAAAATATGTTGACCCAGGCATACCTAGAGCCACAACAATTCCAAACACTCTGATTGATTTAGGAGCTACAATAAATGTTATGATGTTGGACACAATGAAAACTTTGCAGCTAACAAATTTACAGTTAACCCCAATTGTTTTAGAATTAGCAGATCACTCTAAAGTCATTCCTAGGGGGTACTAGAACATATAATTGTTTCACTGGACTCTTGGGAGTATCCAGTTGATTTCTTAGTACTCCAGCCAAAATGAAACTTAGGAGGACATCCACTCGTACTTGGCAGACCATGGTTGGAAACTACTGATGCATTCATTGGATGTAGATCTGGTAACATGATCATTTCTAGAGGCACAGAGAGAAAAAAACTTACCTTGTACCCATCAGCACAAGCACCAACAAGAACACAAAACTTATGGCTTGATGACAAGTACAATGATCAGGAAGAAATATACTATGTTTTAAGCATCAATCAAACATATGAAATTGAGGAGAATAACAATGAATATTTAGTGGAAATGTTTATCTCCCAACCTGATATTTTAGAAGAATTGAGAAATGAACAACACACTACTGCAGATCACATGTTGGCATAAATATTTCAGGAAATGTACTATGTACTCTCTGAAAGAAATATTTGAGGAAATCTTTACAAACACACAAAGCAAGACAATAAAAATCAGCCCAAGAAAAACATTGAACATTGGGGCCTTTCTAGAAACATCTTAGGGATGGAGATTGCTTGACTTGCTCACCAAATACCAAAAGGAATTCACTTGGGACTACACTGACGTGCAGGGAATTCACCCAAAAACTTGCACTCACCATATTTATACAGACACTAGTACTCAACCAGTGATGTAGCCATAGAGACGGATGAACCCCATTCTCAAATAGGTTGTAAGAGATGAATTGCAGAAGTTACTAAAAGTGAAGTTCATTTATCCCATTTCTGACAGCCAATGGGTATCTCCATTAGTAATAGTTCCCAAGAAAAATGGTAAATGGCGAGTATGTGTTGACTATCAAGAACTAAATAAGGCCACCCTTAAAGACTATTTTCCACTGCCATTTATTGACCAAATTTTGGATACATTAGCTGGAAAAATGTCATTTTCCTTTCTCAATGGTTTTAGTGGCTACAATCAGATTAACATAGCCTCAGGAGACCAAGATAAAACAACATTTGCCTATCCCTAGGGCATGTATGATTACAAGGTCCTACCATTTGGCTTGCAAAATGCACCAGCAACATTTCAGAGAGCAGTATTAGCAATTTTTGCTGATTTGGTCCACGAATGTGTTGAGGTATATATGGATTATTTTTTAGTATATGGTGATTCCTTTGACCATTATTTACAAAATATTGAGAAAGTTTTCCAATGATGTATAGAAACCAACTTGTTTTTAAGCAATGAAAAAATGTTATATGATGATGAATGATGGAATAGTCCTAGGACATCATATTTCTCCTGAGGGAATCAAGGTAGACTGAAACAAAATACAAATTATTGTCGAATTAACCATTCCAAAAAATCCAAAAGATGTAAGAAGCTTTCTTGGTTATGCAAGTTATTATAGGAGATTTATTGAAAACTTTAGCAGGATAGCATTGCCTTTGTTTAAACTTATTGCAAAAGATGTAACCTTCAATTGGAATGAGGCTTGTCAAAATGCTTTCGAAAAAATCAAAGAGAAACTAAGCACTGCTCCAGTTTTAAGGGGATCCAATTGGACTTTACCTTTTCACATTTCAATTGATGCATCTGACACAACGGTAGGGGCTTCATTAGGGAAAAAAAGAAGATGCTTTAACTTATGCCATTTACTTTATCCGTAAAAATTTGACTCCTGCTGAACTCAACTATATAGCAATGGAAAAGGAAATGCTTGCAATTATATATGCGTGTTATCGGGAAATCTAGTGTCCATTCAGAGCTTCCAGTCCCACTAAGACATGTAGCTCTCTTAGAAACAAACAAACTAAATTTACTTGCGATTTCCTTTTTGAGAATTAGATGAGAGAGAAGTAGAGAGTACCAACCTCAGTATGTTGCTTGGCTCCTTGCTCGTTTCCTCTCCCCTTTGACAGATCTTTGCTACTTCTCCCTTGCTTACCCCACTTCAAAGAGCACCTGTAAAGTCAAAGGAGCATAATACTATCAAAGCACAGAGATCTACAATCATAAACAATATAGGACTAGATATATATTGACCACACAAATGCATATATCAACTCAAACATACAAGAATGTGGAGGAAAACTCAAATAGCTTTATTGATAGAAAGTAGAAGAGAGGATTTCAACCCATTGATCTGACCCAACGTCATCCTCCTAGCATGAAAGCCCTTCTTCACCTCATGAAAAGCTTAGATCACCCAACACTATGATGTTCCATAAAGAAACCAACAACACTTCCTTACAAGATACAAGATTCCAGCCTCTAACCTCTGGATCTCTAGGATGAGGGATCCATATATAGATATTTGCAGAGGTGTGAGTCAGCTCTGGGTTTTTGATTATTGTCATTCCACTGATAGTTCTTGGTTCCACTTGGAGATTTCATTGATCTCTTACTCATCCCTGGGCGAATTCTGAGAGGCAAGTGTCATATGAGAAGTTTCTAGAAGATTCCTTGATCATCCACTTAGCAAACCGTCTCTGCCATTTGTCTATTCTCAATTATCGCACCCTATAGAAGGACTTTTCAGTATGCATCGCACTTCCCATGTGTAGTAGGTGAGATGCATCGCACCCTGATCAATGAGCAAGTGAGATGGTCCAGTTTTGACCAGTTCTGAGTAGTTTTTCATGGAGAACTTCCGAGAGATGATGTAATCAGCTGACCTTGCTCCTTTAGGGTATCAAACAACACTTTTAGGGACTTGGAAGCCCTTGGTTTATGGACATATGTGATTGGGGTTGCAGTGCCCAAATATGTCTATAACAGTTGCCCCCTAGAGCATGAGGTCGTAAATCTTTTGATGTCGGGTGAAATGCTTTATCATGAGAATCCAAGGTTTTTCGAACTGGAAGGTGACCTATAATAAGATACAATACAATACATTATCTTCATAATATTTTCATGATCTAGCTGAGGTGGGCATTCCCATGCTCAGCTTTATAAATTCATTCTCATGTACATAGGACAGACAAGCGTCTGTGTGGCAGACTGATGATTCTAGTAGAGCCATCATCCTTTGGCTTGGATGATTATCTATGCAGCAACGATGTACATTTGATGTCTTTATTTTCCTGAATATATCGCAGCCTGGATGGATGAAACTAGATCCGGTGTCTTCAAAACTCATTCAATCTTCGCCCGAAGTAGAAGTCGATCCATGTGAAAAGATGTTCTGGAGTCGAACATGGAAAGACATCGCCTGATTATAAGCCAATGATGTCTGCTGTTAACAGGCATGAGAGGAATCACCGATAATGATGATGACCCTCAAGGTACGACAGTACAATTCACGTGGTGTGAAAATGGGACTTGCCATCGAACACCATGCAAAATATTTCGGTCGAAGGCCATTCATGTAAACCTGTCGCCAGAAGTGAGAAACTTGCCATTGAGGCATGCAAGCTTCAAAGTATTGAAAGGGTTGTTCCTAGGTTGACTTCTTGGATAATGCGTTGATGTCAACAAGAAGTGACCCATCGTAGGAGGGCATTAATGAATCCCACATCTACGACACGAGATGGAGCAAATGATTCTGTGGAGGTGAAAACGATCTGATGATACAGGGTTCAAGGTGGTGGTCATGAAAGAATGAACCGTGAAGGTATTACAACAGATGAGACACAAGCTGGGTTGGTGAATTCTCTGAGCGACTTCTCTTGAACATATCGATGACACTGAAGTGGATTGGTAGCGTTAACCCCAAAAATGGATGGTATGGTGGACCAATGGTAATGTGACCAGTGAATGGAATAACCTAACCCGACTCAATCATGGTGATGGAGTGAAAGTGTCATGTTCAAGAGCGACTTGCTACCAATAAAGTTTCTTCAAGTTTTCTTCCCAATTTTTCCCCAGTCATTGCTAACTAGTACCTCTTTATTTTTTTCAAGCTTGAGGAGGATAACATATGCTTGTTCTATAATTTTCCCTTCGTGCAAACCCGTCACTATGTTTTAACAAGCCTAGCGACAATGAAACTCGTTCTTGTCTGCATGGAAAAGTTTGTCACTATTGGTTTTAACGAGTTTATTGACAAATATAACTCGGTCCTTTTTCAATTTTAGAGAGGCTGAAAAGGGGCAGAAAGGAAACTCCAACAATCCTTTTTCGTCATATAATTCCTTAAGTCTGAAAAAGTATAAAATAATACAAAAGGGATGAATTTTTGATAGTTTTAACGAGTCGAACAAGACAAGTGCTCGATCTTTTTGTGTAGTGATCCCTCAGGTCCAAAAATATTAAAATCTATAGGAGGGATAGTACTTCCGATCATTTTAACAAGCTAGAGAGGCCAATTGCTCCGAAATCTTTTCATATTTTATGAGTCAGATGAAAAGAGCTTAAAGAAGACTCGTTTTTTGAGGAATGAGTGATATTTTCGGGTAGCAGGTGGTTCCAGGTGAGGTTTGGAACTTTTCAATAATGGCAGTGTAAAGAAGATGGCTAACAGAATCACTCATCACAGTTGTTTCTCAAGAGGGGTAAACAAATAATGGAGGCATATGATCTGCTGAAACAGAGTAGAGGTGATGGTAAGAACACGACCAAGGCTCAAAAGCTGATGATAATGCAATCGCAATGGTTATTTACCGAAGGTGGGTTCATTTTTTAATGAGCTTAAACTCTGGTGGAACATAAGCTCATTGCTAGGTTTATTTTTTAATGAGCTTGAACTTCATGTAAAACTGCTCGCGGCTAGGTTTATTTTTTAATGAGCTTAAACTTTGTGGAAACATTGCTTGTGATAAGTTTTCATGCCCCCAGCACAATAACGCAAATCGAGGTGCATGCCCCCCAAGCTTCATTGCATTCAACACAGTGGTTGGAATGAAGGTTTACCTTCGAGATCTTTGAAAGACTCGACTTGGATTTTACGAGATCGTAATTAGATATTCGATTTGGAAAGGGATTTGTTTCATATTTTAACGAGGTTGACATAGTAAAAGAACTATCCTCATTACTCCTTGTTTCATTTTTTAACGAGGTTGACACGAGATAAGAACCATCCTCAGAATCCACCGTATTTATAGTATTTGATAGAAAATCAAAAACTGAAGGATGATTAAGGTTGTTGGAATAGTCTTCGTGGTATTCTGGAAGATGGGAATGATGGTGGTAATCTTCCCATGGTGCCTCTCCTATCATCATTGACTGAATAATTCCTTCATCTGTAGAGTCAACATGTGACCAAGGATCTAAAGAGGTGCCATATTCCTTAGACCTATCTATTGTGGTCACTTCCGCCAGATTACTCGAAGGCAGTAGGGTGAAAGTACCGATTAAGGCAATGTCCTTTAGGAGGCCTACTCTGACATTTTGAAGAAATTGAGAGCTTCCATGGATCATTCAAATGCTTCCCGTAACTTGTGAACTATTGGGGAGGAAAGTTTGTTGATCAACTATTGTAATTCCTCCTTGAAAAGGAAATGCAATCTTTCTAAAGTATGTTGATACAACTGCAACCATAGCATAAATCCAAGGTCTTCCCAGTAAGATGTTGTAATCGAGGTTTCCATCGATAACTTCAACAACAATTTCTACTATTTTCCCACCCAGTTCAACTTGCAAGTTACTTAAAATCCCGTATGGAGTGTATGTCCATCCATCAAATGCTTTTAAAGTCATTGACGATCGCGACAAGGGTGGAGAGCCTAAAGTTTTCCAGCAACTCATTGTCATAATACATGTAGATGCCCCCTCATCAATAATTGTTCGATGAACAGTTTTGTTGAGGGCTTTCACTTGAATGAGGAAAGTGAGTTGAGATGGTAACTGAGGTTCATATCCTTTATGATTAAAGGCCACAAGATTGGAATCTGCTAGGTCAATCCCACCTATTGCTGGTAATAGAGCCTACTTCTGGGAGGGGCAATTTTGCAGTACCTCAAGTGTCGACATAGTGGATGGTGATTGGGCCAGGTCCTCTACTATATTATAATTTTGTGTTGCTCTGGCACGAGGATTAAACGTCGATTTGTGTACTACTCCTTTTGGCGGTTTTATCGTTAGCTCAGGAATGATGGGTGGCACAACTTCAGTCAAAGTTGTTGTCGAACTACTAGGTTGATCGGTAGCTTTTTTGTTTGACAGTTGTGGATTCCCGTAATATTTATTCCTTGTTGATATCAAAGCATCATTTTCCTGTTTCGAAATGGACAACATAAATACTTGGGATGGGGAAGCATTGTCACTAGAAACCAGATTGGTTCCTGGGTTTGGAAACAGATCAGTCAATACTATTGAGGTTTTTGAATTCTTAAAGAATTTCTTAACTTCAACTTTATGTGGAAAATCTCTCATCCAATGATCCTCATCACATATCTGACACCCCGAAGGGGGTTTCCTTCACCCAGAAGTGTTTGCAGAAGATTTTTCAGGAGACAACTCATCCTACTTCTTCTTTTTCCCTTTATTTTTCTTCTTGCCTCCTGGTTGCCTCGGTTCTTTGCCTTTGTCGGTCGACATAGCATTAACATCCGAGGTGAGAAGTTCCTCATTTGCATTTTGACAAGAAACCGTATGGGCTTTCTTTGATGTAGCCTTTACGGTTTTTGTGCTAGTCGTACCTATCATGCCATCATCGGCATGAGAGTCTTTGTTTGATTTAGGATGAGGAGGAACAAAAAACTCCGCTCTAGGAGCATTATGGATTTTGTCGTAGAGCGTGCTAGACTGAGTATAGATCAAGTCTAGATATTGCGCACAAGCAATGACTTGCTCTTTAGTGAAGACCCCTCCCTTTGCCACATCTTCTATGATAGAAGGCAACAATGACTTAATAAACCATTTAGCTAGCAGATGATCAGGAACATATGTTTTTACCATTCTACGACGACATCGCCACTCTGAATATGATCAGATATGCGAGTGGCTGTCGTTTGCTTGAAATTGGTAAGAAGCTCTATTCCTGTTTCGTACCTTATTGGTAACTGAAAATGGGTTAAAAAGGTTGTGGCAAGGGTGCTGAAGTTACCAAATGAAGCTCTAGGCAATTCGATGTACCATTTTGCTGCTGGACCAGTTAACGTTCGCTGAAAACGGCAAAGCCTAATCGAATCATCATTGAGAGTGTTGGATGAACACCACAGATGAAAGGTCATCGCATGATTTGATGGGTCTTCACCCGGATTTCCATTAAATTTAGGAATATTTGACGAAAGTTTATGAGGAATCGCCAGCCACCAAGGGGCATAAGCAATTGGATCATTTGTTAGCCGATTTAGATCTGGTAACTCTAAAGTTCCCATGAAGGGCAACTGTTGATTCAGGTTCGACGAAGCATACCTAGGATAAGATGGGATTGCCTGAGCAGTGGGTCTTTGCATACCAGCATAATGTATTTGATGTTGATAACTTTGGTAAGGCTGATGGGCATAACCATTATGATATGATTGATGTTGACCGCTTTGAATATACGGTTGCCCATTACTCGCAAAGCTTTGTTGCTTAGGTCCTTGGTAAGCTTGTTGGAATTGCGGTTGTTGATAATGTACCAGCGATGGTTGTGAAACCATTTTCTATTGTCCAATACTGGCTGTCTAACCAAGATGAGGGGCGATAGTACCTGTTTGAGCCTGGGTCACTCCAGTTAAGGAGCCACTAATCGGTGATTGTGGTTGTGCTGTGGAGACAAGAGGTTGTTGTATTATGACCTGAGAAACTTGAGGTTGGCATACAATAGGCAACACTTGTACTTGCAACACCGTCACAATAGCCGGTGTAGTGGGGATATTCAACACAGGTAGACTTGGTTGCATTAAGTATACAAATCTTGGTTGTTGAGGCAGTATTGGCACCCAACCACTGGATGTAATTCCAGCATGACCCGAATTTTGTTGTGAACCTCATATGGTCATTCTCCCGGAGGGAACAATGAAAGGGCATATTGCCCCCCATATGGCAGCAACCAATGTTCAAAGGTAAGATGGGCCTCTGGAGACTAGACTGCCCAAATTGACACTATTGTGAAGGATCAATTCGCTACGACTCAACATAAGAGATTCCAGATATTATTCCAAACGAACAAACGGGAATAGACCATACTGTCGAAACAGTCCCTAGGTGGAATCCATCTATCAATTGAGAGCTAGTTGGGACAAATGGTACACCAGCGAACATTGTTGGAGTAGCAACAGGAGGTTTTGTTGATGTTGCATCAGATGACACAGTCCTGGATGTCGACAGTTTCTCAGACATATCGAGTCTATCCTAAAGATTTCCTAGCGATTCTACAAAAACTTGCAATGAAGGGAGACTAACTTCTGACGAAGAAGGATATAGGGTGATCCCAACTCCAAAATGCGATGGAGTATTGGATGGAAGATCCTCCACAATCTCTTTTATAACAATCAATCCAGGTGGGAGAGGTAGACAGTCAGGTCCGTAAAATATTTCTGGTGTCAAAGAAGGTATAGTCTCTGCAATGATAGATGGCGGAGGGATAACACCTTCCTAATAAGCTGGAGATGGAGCCAGTTCAGGAATAGAAGTGTTTACCATTACACCAGGATCAGTTCTAATGTCCTCTTGTGACTACGGAACTTCTTCTGTAGAGGCGAGGATACCAGAAATGGTTGGAGTAACTGGAGTCTCTGAGGATGTTGGAACACAAGTTCCAAGCAAACCAGGAGATTTTGATCCAGTTAAACGAGTTTGCTTGGTCCGAAATAATTTCGTTTCTTGAGTCAAAGATGGTTGAATCATTAGTCTCCATGAACAAAGGGGTTTCGATTGAATTTCTTCCATGATTGTGGATGACTTGATCAACTCAAAATAACAAGGAAAATGTGATTCCAAATTAAATGAAATTTAGACGCTTTGACACAACTTACTTTTTCAATTTTTAAGAGTCAAGAAAAAGCTAAATATGACTCTAGTCGGCTTTGATTTTTAATGAGCCTGAAGTGACAAGTGCTCAGATGGACCTTTTCCTTTAAGGAGTCTAAAAAGGAACGAAAGAGACTACTCTGGAAATTTAGACAGAGGGATTACCAAACCAATCGGAAAACTGCAGAATACTTTTTATGGTATGACAGTCAATCTTCCTAAATGCTATGTTCAGTGCATTGCGATCGATAGGGCGGTAGACACTACTTCCTAAGGATAAAGGATGTAGCTTATTGTGGTCTCCCAATATATACTCGACGGTACGTGGGAGCACAAGTCCTACTGACACTTGTCGTCTCAAAGAGGAGGAATCACCCAACCTACGATGAAAGCGATAGTTACTAGGCTTTGTGACATCGGAATACGTCTCTAGCCTAGACTTCTAAATGTTGTTCGTTAGGTTCCAAAGCGTTTTTATGTTCATTGAATTTATTTTACAGTTGATCTTTCTTAAGAAGTTTTCCTTTAAGGTTCACCGCATGATGTAGATATACAATTCCTGAAAATGTAATCTAAGATGATAAACAGTTGTTTACTCTTCTTTTTGCAATGAAAATCCTAGCTACTAAGGAAAGAGAAGCGAAATTATTTCAACATAGAGCAAAGAGCACACACTAGATGCACTGTCCTAAATCAAAATCAACAAGCAGTCTAAATGCAAATGCACATGCATGTATTTATTTTCCGCTTTCTTAATGTGTGAATGAAAAAAATAATGCTAAGTACAAATCTGAATTATCGTTTCTTTCAAAGCGACAGTATTAACAATTTTCTCTTCAAAATACAAAGGGAAGACAAAGGCGACACTTTCAAATTCAATTTGAAAACTACTTTCGACACTTGAAATACTATCAATTCAAATCGAATACAAGAGTAACAGTGGAATCAACCAACAAACATAATAGGATTATTTTCTTTGACTAAAAACGACACTTGCGACACTTCCAAATCAAAAGACGACAGTTTGATTAAGCTACTTCTTTGTAAAGGAGAACTGTAAATGGAGAAAAATACATAAAAAACATTCACAATTCTTTGTATAATGGAGGCCGAATGATGAAAAGGAAGGGAGTTTCAACAGTGGTATACTGATCACAGACAACAAAACTCCTTAATAAAGCTGAAGAGAGTGAAGAAAAACCAAAAGCTGGAGGCAGAAACAGAGTTATCTGATCATCACACCTGTAACATAGGGAAATAGGGATGCATCTCACCTATTGCACACGAGAGGTGTGATGCATCTAGGTTGCCTAAAGGAGACAGTGCGATGGTCCAGGGATGAGCCTTTAACTTGGTTTTTGGTCACAGTTTGCAGCTTAGTTCAGGGATTTAGGCCGAGCTAATGATAGTAAGTAAATACAAATCATAGGGGCTGATCTAACGAGGTTACTTGAACCACCACCAGGGCAATTAGGATGTTTTCAAATCAATTGTTCAGTTTAGAAACAAAACCTAGAGATGGACTGAAGCAACATTGATCTACTTTGCACTTGCATAGCAAATGCAGTTCGAAGGCTAGCTGGCTTAACTTTAGGCTCCATCTGTAGTTTTTAAAGCAAACAAATATAGACAAGCAAACAAGTTATTCGCTCCCCAGCGGAGTCGCCATTTTGTTATCAGGAAATCTAGTGTCCATTCAGAGCTGCTAGTCCCACTAAGACGGGTAGCTATCTTAGAAACAAAAAAACTAAAGTTACTTGCGATTTCCTTTATGAGAAGTAGATGAGAGAGAAGCAAAGAGTACCAACCTCAGTCTTTCGCTTGGCTCATTGCTCGTTTCCTCTCCCCTTTGACAGATCTTTGCCGCTTCTCCCTTGCTTACCCCGCTTCAAAGAGTACCTATAAAGTCAAATCAAAATAATACTATCAAAGGATATAGATCTACAATCATAAACAATATAGGACCAGATATATATTGACCACACAAATGCATATATCAACTCAAACATAGAAGTATGTGGAGGAAAACTCAAATAGCTTTATTGATAGAAAGTAGAAGAGAGGATTACAACCCATTGATCTGACCCAGCGTCATCCTCCCAGCATGAATGCCCTTCTTCACCTCATGAAAATCTTAGATCACCCAACACTATGATGTTCCACAAAGAAACCAACAACACTTCCTTACAAGATACAAGATTCCAACCTCTAACCTCTAGATCTCTGGGATGAGGGATCCATATATAGATATTTGCAGAGCTGTGAGTCAGCTCTAGTTTTTTTATTAGTTTCATTCCACTGATATTTCTTGGCTCCAATTGGATATTTCATTGATCTCTTACTCATCCCTGGGCGAATTTTGAGAGGCAAGTGTCATATGAGAAGTTTCTAGAAGATTCCTTGATCATCTACTTGGAAAATTGTATCTGCCATTTGTCTATTCTCGCTCATCACACCCTATAAAAGGACTTTTCAGCATGCATCGCACTTCCCATGTGTAGTAGGTGAGACGCATCGCACCCTGACCATGGAGCAGGTGAGATGGTCCAGTTTTGATCAGTTCTGAGTAGTTTTTCATGGAGAACTTCCGAGAGATGATGGTATGAAATAACACTTTTAGGGACTTAGAAGCCCTTGGTTTATGGACATATGTGATTGGGGTTGTAGTGCCCAAATATGTCTATAACAATGCGGTGAACAAATTTCTTCATTATATAACTGGATATGAAGTCCTCATTCACACAGACCGCTCCGCCATTTGATACTTAATGAACAAACCTATTAATAATGGCAGGATCACAAGATGGATACTCTTACTATAGGAATTTAATCTCACCATACTAGATAGACCAGGGAAAGAGAACCAGGTACCATATTAATTTTCTAGACTACAAAATTCAAGTGAATTTGTCCAAGTTGAAGATTCATTTCCTGATGAACACTTGTTTGCAATTTCAGTGTTAACTCCATGGTATGCTGATTTAGCTAATTACTTGTCCACGAGAAAAGTACCACCATATTTCAGTTCAAAGGAGAAGAAAAGGTTGATCAAACAAAGTGCAAGATATTCATGGGTTAATGGTGATTTATTTTATATTGGTTATGATATGATCATTAGAAGATGCATTAGAGAGGATGAAATTATTGATATACTAACCTCATGCCATGATCAACCTTGTGGTGCCCATTTTGTAGCTAAGAGGACAACACACAAAATTCATAGCCTTGTCTACTATTGGCCATCAATGTTTAAAGATTCAAAGAAGTATGTAAGAAGTTGTGGCAGCGGCCAACGAATAGGCAGACCAACCACCTCCAATGAGATTCCACTACAGCCACAAGTGCATTTAGAGCCATTTGAAAAATGGGCTCTCGACTTTGTTGGACCCATCAATCCACCATCCAAAGATAAGAAGTACATTCTAGTATGTACTGATTATGTGACTAAATGGGCTAAAGCAAAGGCACTTGCAAGGGCAAATGAACAAATAGTAGTTAATTTCCTTTTTGAAGAAATCTTTGTTAGATATGGAGTACCTAGAGAGATAGTAACTGACCAAGGGACTCAATTCACATCAAGGCTGGTTCAAGAAATTACTGATAAGTAAAATATCAAGCACAAAGGGAGCACACCCTACCATTCGCAGGCCAATGGCCAAGTGGAATCTACAAACAAAACACTAGAAGGGATCATGACAAAAACAGTGGCAACAAACAAGAAGGGCTGGGCAGATAAGCTCAATGAAGCACTCTAGGCATATAGAATTACTTGGAAAAACACAACAGGGTTTACACCCTATCAACGAGTGTATGGAAAAGAGGTCATGCTGCCTCTGAATAGAATTTCAAATACATACATATAAATTGGCTGTAGACTTAGGAATAGATCTCTCCAAAGCACAGTAAGAAAGAATCATGCAATTGAACCACCTGGACGAGATGAGACAACAGGCAGTGCAAAGGACAACAATGATACAACAACAAAGGAGACAGTGGCATGATAAGTTAATTAAGAAGAAGGAATTTCAAGTTGGTGACTGAGCATTACTCTTCGACTCAAAATTCAAACATTGCAAAGCTAAATTTACAACCCACTGGATGGGCCCTTATGAAATCATTGAAGTCTTTGAGAATGGATCAGTCAAACTAACATCAATTGACTAGGAAGGACAAACATATCTGGTGAATGGACATAGGGTAAGGATCTATCATAAGCCTATCAGCAAAGAATACTTCATAAGGTCGACAGTATCACAACAAAAGGAGGTACAGATAGTAAAATAGTCAGTTGTAATATCTAAGCCTTAATTAGTTTCTTTTTTCTACAATAAAATTAAAAATAAAAAATAAAAAATCAAAATCAAAATAATGATTAGATATGAAAACCAGAGATGGCATAATATAAACATGAATTCTTATGAGAAAGCCAAGAAATTGGCTTGTAAGAATTCCTTTTTAATTTAGCTTGAATTGCAAAATAAAATGATTCTAAAAAAAACATGACTTGAGGACAAGTCAAATCATCAGTTGGGGAGAAGAAATTCTGAACTTGTTCATGGTTTTTTGTCTCCCTAATTTCATCTCCAACAGAGGAAGAGATTTGTCTTTACATTTTCTAATGGATTCTTAAAAAAAATTATTGTTGTTTAGTATTTTCCAAAAGGATTTGATTTTAAACTCAAAACATATCCCAGAAAGGGGCCTATTATATATAATTTCTCAGAGAGGAACCTGTTATATACAAATTCTCATTCTCAGGCAAGGTATGCACATTATCAGAATGGGATCTGTTTAGAGGAAGATTACATTTACAAAGAAGAAGACTGCACCTAAGAACAAGAAAATTGAAAAGTAGAAGACTCCACCCACGACGAGGAATATTGCATCTACAAATAATACTGGATTGCACCTAAGAAGAAAGAGATTACATTTAAGAGAAAAATGGACACCATCGTAGGTTTGATCTATGCCTGAACATATCAAAAAACAAAAGCCAGCCTCCAAACAAAGAGATATCATAGGACTGTAAGAATTGTTCTTTTAATATTTTTAACTTCTTTTATTAATTTCAATTTTTAAATGATGGTTTATGATGATTATTGATTTTAGTTTCTAAATACCCAGTTTATCCTATATCATCCATTCTAATATCCTATAGGAGTCAGTCCTAGTCTTCTACCTATATCCTATAACTGTAACCTATTTCCTATTTTTGAACATTAGTCCTATCTTCTACCCTGTATATATTCCTAAAATCCTGATCCTTAAAGCCTACCTTTTCATCCTTTACATACATTTCTAATCAACCTATAGTCATAAGTATCAACAAATCTACCAAAACTAAGCATGCAAACTTAAGAACCAATTAAGTCACCAACTACAGATTGGAAGTCATCAACTGGTAGGCTACATAACCGAATTTTGAAGGGATTAGGGCACAAAGACATAGGATTTAAAAATCTTGATGGTTTTCAACCTGAAAATTTTTAAATCTGGAAAACAAAGCATATTTGATAGAAAAAGGTTATGTGATCATAAGTAAGGATTAATGGCTAGTTCAGTGAAATCATCATGACCTGATGCTCTTACAATCTGAAGGTGCCACAATGATCTATATTCCTCATAATTTCAACGAAAGGGCTTTTACCATACCCAATTTCATCATTCAAAGATCGTTGTCAAGACTCCGTAGGGAATCATTAAAAATCCTTGTGTAAGGCATTGAAGGAATTATCAATGAAGTATATGTTGCGTGAAGAGACTAAGGATTCGTTGAATAAACAAGTAATGAATGGAGGCCGTAAGAATGAAACCATCATGTTAAAAAGGGAAGTAAATATTATATTCATCACAAAGTATAGATAGATGTCCAAACTTGTAGAAAACACTGTGAATTAGGGTTGTTTACCATTCTGAAGGTTATAAAGTAATCCTCTCTGAGATACATAAGGGTATAGCGTTACAGGTATGTTGACAATAACAATGTCAACATACAAGTAAAAGGGCCACGGCACAGGGGAGACTCTACAGAACTGGTTGAAGGGTATTTTGACTTAATTGGAAGCGTCCTCCATTAAACAAGAGATATGCATAGTACTCAAGCTCAGGTAGTTTTATTATCGTAACTATGGTGAAATTTATTTTTACAGCATAAGGAAAATACAATAATTTTCTACAAACTATGGTAGAATTCTTTTTACAACTGTAAATTCTTCTTACACACGCAGTAACAGGAGATAAAAAAAATTCTCTCATGGAAAACCAAAAAAAGCCACAACAATTTGACCCTACCAAATACCATAACGATTGCATAGACATTTTTAGGGCAAAACAATGGCTGACATTTTTAGAGAAATTTAATGGGCATAATGACCTAGCAGCAAGGGCGTTTGCCTCCTCATTCAATGGAGAGAGGGCCATGCTAGGAAACTTGTCTTTTAGGGTCTTAGAAGACACAATTGCTCAAGAAATAGGTATAAGCCTAGAAGGAGAAAAGTATTTTAAAACCAAGCAGTTCAAAGAGAAAACATGGACACATTTCATATCTAGGACAAGGGTATCATCAGTTGACTGGAAATCATGGATACCAAGGAGTTGGCTCATTCATCCATGGGATGAAATAGTTTATGTTATTAAAAAATTTATAACCTGTGAGGGAAGATACAACATTGTATTTCTTTATCATATCAAATCATTAATGCATCTAAGAGGAGATTGCATCATAAGATTACCATATTTTCTTTTGCAAAGCTTGACTAAAATGTCTAAGACCATACAAAAATAAAGGAAAAATCAGGATAGGAGCCTATACCATTTTGGTTTGGTAAAAATCTTGATTGAATTTAAACTGTAAAAGATAAGTGTGACATGGAAGAAATTCTTGGTGACTAATGAGTTTATGGCAGATGAGGGGCAAGCAAAGTAGCAAAATCCATAGGAGGAACAACATAATTTAAAGGGAGGGCAGTAGCATGCAGAACTATTGATTGATGTAGATGCTATAGAGGAAGACTTTTTAGAGTATAGACTAAGTAACTTTTTTCCATGCAGTAGTAGTATCAAAACAAGGAGGATGGTAAGGGAGGAGGTTGAAAGGGCTAAACAGGATAACATTTTCTCCGCTTACACAAGAAGGTCTAGAAAAACTAAGTTAGGTCAGAAAGGGAAAACGGTAGAGGAGGATGATATTCTACAATAGGCATGGTATGACTACATACAAGGATTGGAAAGTAAAGAAAAGGAAAAGGAGCAACAAGAACATAAATTCTCACGTAAAAAGAAAAGAAAACTGGAAAGGAAAGTTGAGAAGTTACAACAACAGCTTATGGAATCAGAGGTTTTGGAAAGAGTGGTGAAAAGAGAAAATGAAACACTCAAAATACAAAGCAAGAAGTTTCAAGATGAGAATGAAAAATTGAAAAAGAAGGTTAAGAAACTCACAGCCTATACAATTCAAGTTTGTAGGAAGGCCTACAAACTTTACAACCAAAAGAAAGAAAATAAAACTAAGTATCAAATCCTGAAGACAGAGTATGAAGCCCAAATGAACATCAATGCTTTACTTCAAGCAGCAGAACTAGAGGTAGAGGCAAAGGCAGAAGTCAGAATTTGACAGGTTAGAACTCATTTGCATGAGGGCATGCAAAATCTTGAGTTTGGGGGAATGTTGGTATCAAATTATGACTTTCCATTCCACTTAAAATCCTCTTTTGATTATCATTTTTGACTATTTAAACTTCATATTCCAGCTATAATCCTTAGAAGATAAATGATATGATGTCATTATCATTATTTTTAGCTTGAAATTATTATGTTAAAAATGACATTTTTCAGAAAATTACAAGAAGTTGTGACTTCCTGTAAATGATCCATTGTTTGACATGTTGCATAGCAGGTGAGCGAAGTTGAAGATTGTGGGCATGAAGTAAAATGTACACGAATGGTGGATTACCTATCCATTTTCAGTTTTCAAGGAAATAAGTGTCTGGTCAATGTTGGTCAAACCCAACCACTTCAGCATAATTTCCAGATTTTGTGAAGAAAATAATTTCTATGTTGAGAATTTTTGCATAAATGAAGGAACTGATTCAATTTCGGCCTTCTTGGATGTAATTAATAGAATTTTGTTAGGATAATATGGAGGAGGAATAGCTTCTTTTCTTATAGGATTCATGATAAATAACCTATGGGAGAAGACTATGTTTTCAACTAGATTATGAACATATGAAAGTACAGTTTGTGCATTTTTAATCTCCAGATTTAATACAGACTTCATTATCAATTTTATGCTTCCAGATCCAATAGTCATACTCTCCTGAATCGTTTTTCAGTGTGCTTGTGAAGTGTTGAAGGGCCCTCATCACTACGCTAATACACTCTATTTTCAAGTTTCCTTACTAGTTACATATTCGGATTTGAAAGTTAGAAGTTATTTTATGTGCTGTAGTAAGGTTATGTTATTAAAGTTATCAATTGAAAAGGACTTGCATTCGTTTTGAAAAGAACCTTGTAAAAGGATTCAACCAATTCTGATCTTGAAAATTGATATATATGCTTGTTGTCATACAATTTACATATTTGCTTATTGGCTTTGACTTGAAGATAGTTCTGGTTTGATTTCCAAGTGATTCAAATTGTAATTGTTAAATTTAATTTTCAGTTTGATAAGTGATTCTTGTAAAAAGATTCAACTGTTATTGGTTTTCAACATTACTCATCTTATTCACTATTTGATTTAGTTAATTATTCAAATTACTTTGGATTGTTATGATTGGGAAAATTTATATTGAGAAAATTCTTGTAAGGGAATGATAGGATTTTTAACCAGTCATTAATACTCTGTTTTTGTTACCTAGGCAATCATAATTTCATAAGGTTTTTTTTTTCTAGATTGATGCTTGAGTGATTGAAAAGAGAATGAAGGACCTCTTGTAAGAGAGCATTGTTAATTTCATTTCACTAGGTTGTCATTAGAAACTTAGATCCTTCTAGATCTACATACTTTAGATGAGCACCTCTAAGTGTACTTTCCCAAGTAGATAAAGGAATTAATAGCTTAACTTACCTTAGTAAGTAGATACCAAACAATAAGATTTGATTACATCATCAAATTTTAGAGGGGAAAAAACCTATTTTTTCAACCTGTATTTTCAACTTGCATTTTCGACTTATCTCCTTATGGGTTTACTCAAATTTTGAGCACAAACACTCGTTGGATGCATAATTTGATTCCTCATCTGAGTACCCATGTCACATACTTTTCATGGACCCTACTACACGAAAAATGATAAATACAGTAAAAACGTGATTGCAATCACATTTTTTCATGTATTTCTCATTTTTCATGTAGCAAGGTCCATCGAAAGTATACAACATGGGTATTCCTTGTATGACGAATTAAATTTTGCATCCAATGAGTACTCCTGCTCGAAATGTGAGTAAAAGTTTAGGGAGATAAGTTCAAAATATGAGTTAAAAAAGTTATTTTATTATTTTATTATTTTTTAATCATTTTACTTTGTTACTCCAAAAATGGTGAATCATCCCCCATGGTTGACATCATCATTTTGAATCCTATTGGTTCTTATAAAGTTTATTTTGGTTGTAAATTTTTCTTAGGAGGCCCATTTTAGACCTCAAAATTCCACTAATGGAAGCTTCTAATAAATCTGCAATAGGACCATGGACAAAATGTTTAGGGAAAGACATATAGAAGAGAGTATACAATGAAAAATCCATATAAGTCATGTCATCAAGTTGACCACAGTCTAGGTCTTCATGCATGTGGGATTCTTGGATAAATGATGAAAAAGATCTGTTAAGATTCTTCTTTGTTACTTCATTATAGATTAGGGATTTTCTTGAAAAGGGATGAAGTGGTGGAAGATCGATCATAAAATTAAATTTCCTTCCTTGATGGTTGAAATTTTTTATGAGAAGAAAATATGCATCCCTCAGGGAGGCATCATCATCCCATGTGATGAAATTGGTTAACAAGTTGTCCAGAAGAACCAACAATTGACTGAATTCATGAACATCATCATGGTGATAGGGACTATTATACGATATTTACGATTGCAGAGAAAAGTATCTCACCTAGGATGGTGGCTAACCTAGAACAATAAAGAGACAAAAAACACAATTATTTTCCTTAAAGTTAATAGGTGACGGAGTGAGGTCTACCTGGAATCCTTCACACACATCAATCCATATTTACTTGGATGCTCCAATTCTATCTCTGAATGCCAAAATTAGAACTTGCACAGTCAGATAACACAAGCCAAGAGACTACAAGATCTATGCAGTATCATCTAAGTAATTCATTAAATAGATCAACATGGTATTGAAATATATGAAATAACAACATCACATATAGGAAAACAATGAATTATTTTCATTAGTATAAATTAAAGGAGATTACAACCATAAGTAACAGTTGATCTTGTAGAAGAGCTCCTCCAAGTTTTTGACTTGTCCTTTCCTTGTCACAATATGCACCTCCAAGAACCCTAAATGCATGACATGATGAACACTCACTACAATATCATAAGGGCAAAATCACTCTCCAAAATCCAACCCCCAACCACATAGAAGGCGAGGAATATATAGAGAAGTGGGGTAAGCTGGGAGTTCTTATCCAATTACCAATCCATGGTTTGAGATCCACCTTTGATGGAGGAATATTAGGATCAAACATGGATAAATGGTGAAATCTCCAAAGTAGGGAAGGATAGGATCTAAATTTTTTATCAAAGGTAAGTAGTTTAAATAACTTTTGGAAAATCCTAGAAGGGCACACTTATGGAATCCTGATCATTCTCCCAGATTTATAGAACCAAATAGGTGCAAAGGGGAGAAACCTACTAGTGACCAAAATAGTCCATAATGGAGCAACTTGTATGTGATTTCACCCAAGTTGGCATATAGGGAGCATTGGTCCTAAAACTAGCTCATATAATGCAATTTAGGGCTAGAATTCTGGGGGATGAAGGGAACATTCTTAGGGCTTTGCTCAAGATGGTGACAAGGGGGAATACGATGTTGATTTATCCCATTATGAGGCTCACTGATCACATACTGATCGAATGTGACAAAATGGCCTATAATGGAAACCCCCCTAAAGCGCAAAGTTAGAGATGATGGCTAATTACTGAAGTGCTTTACCTTGTGATAACTCGAAATTAAGGACAACTAGAGAGCTTCATCTGTTACAATACATTTTCAAAATGACATATTTGTTTGCTGATGGAGAAATACCCATGCTCAGCTAATAATCCAACATAACATGTATAATGATCAAAATACGTGTCCATAGATGCAACTTGTGGACCCATGACTAGATGACTATCTATATGATCACGACCATCATACATTGTGATCCTTTTATAACTATTGAAATCACAATAGGGATGGATGAAACTAGATCTGGGGTCTCATATCTCATTCACACGACCAACCAATGTATGAGTCTAACCATGTGAATCAATGAGATGGAGTTAAACATGGTTGACACCATATGATTACCAACCAATGATGTAAGTCATTAAAAGACATGAGAGAAACCACCGATGATGTTAATGGCCCTCAAGGTAATATAGTAAAATTCGTATGGTGTGAATAAATGAGTTGATGTCGAACACCACATAAAATATTTTGATTGAAGGCCATTGATGTAAACTTGTCTCCAAGAGCGAGAAAACTTTCCATTAGTGTATGTAAGAACCGAGGTACCAAAAGTGTGTTTCTAAGTCAGCTTCCTAGATGATGTGTTGATATTGATAGGAAGCACCCCATCATAGGAGGGCCTTGATGTGTCCCCCATCAATGACATGAAACGGGTATCATGGCTGAGACATAATGATCAGAATGATGCTAACATGGAACTGGATCAGGAAAGGAAGACATGAAATGAAGGCTTAAGAGTATTGTAGCATAGATCAACTGAATGAATTCTCTTGAACACACCATTGATATTTAATGGAATTGGCAGAAATGAACCAAAACCGAAATGGAAGCTCTTAAAATGGTATGATAACCAAAAGAGAAGGATATTACCCAACCCAACAACCATGGAGATGAAATGGAAGAGTGTCGTGTTCAAGAGCGACTCGCTGGTATTAGCAAAACATGATCCATTTTTTTCCCAATTTCTCCAACCATACTGGTTAGTACCTCTTTATTTTTTAGCAAGCTTGAGGAGGATAACATATGCTTGATATGTAAGTTCATCCTTTGGATGAATACCTCTAAGTATATTTAACAAACCGTAAGAAGGAGTTTTTTGGGCCCATCATGATCGACGAGTCCATCGTTGTTTGATGTTTTTACGAGTCCAGCAAAGGTAAAACGCGACATCATTTTCATGTTTAGAGATTTTGAAAAATAGGAGAAAAAGAAAACTCTAAATGTCCCTTTTCATAGGTAGTTCCTCAGGTCCAAAAAGTTAGAAAAAAATACCCAACAGGAAATTTTAGTCATGTTCGACTAAGGTATTCCTTTTTCATCTCTAGTCTATTGCAGTTCAAAAAAGGGTTAAAATTATACTGATTAGACGTTTTTCATTTACTTTTACGAGTTCGAAAAGACAAGTGTTCGACAATATTTTCATATTTTGGGAGTCTGAAAAGAGCTAAAACAAGGCTCCTCATAGAGGAACGAGTGGTATAAAGGGTAGAAAATGATTCTGGGCATGATGGAACTTCTCAAAACACACAGAGAATAAAAGGTTGGCTAATAAGACTACTCACTGCAGTGGTTCCTTAGGAAAGGGTAAAACAACCAAGTGAAAGTGTATGATCAGACAAGAAGATGGTGGTGATGGAATGAGAAAACCAAGGTTCATATGGAAAAAATAGGCTGATAAAAATGGTAATCACAAGAGATAAAATGGGAATGGTTTCATTGTTACAGAAGCTTGAAACATGGGAAACTATGCTTGAAATTGGTTTCACTTTTTAGACAAGATTGAAATAGAGAAAAACTATGCTTGGAATAATTTTGCATGCCCCCAACATAATGACTCAATTTGGGGTACATGCCCCCCAAGCTTCATTTCATGCACCTAAGTAGACTACTAATTACTGGGTGGATCGAATGAAGGTTCACTTATGAGATCAAGCGAAATAATTGACTCGAAATTTACAAGATCTAATCAAAGACTCTAATTGAAAGGGGATTTGTTTCAATTTTTAACAAGCTTGAAATAGGAAAAGAACTATGCTCATAAGAACCTATTTCATTTTTTAACAAGGTTGACATAGTAAAAGAACTATCCTCATAAGAGATTGTTTCATTTTTTTAACGAGATTGACACAAGAAAAGGAACTCTGCTCTGAGCACTTGTTTCATTTTTTAAGGAGCTTTACACAAGAAAAAGAACTCTGCTCCAAGAACATCGTTTCATTTTTTAAGGATATTGACACAAGAAAAAGAACTTTGCTCCAAGGACATTGTTTCATATTTTAACAAGCTTGACACAAGAATAGGAACTCTAATCTGAAATCCTAATCATGGCCTCCAACAGACCATGGCTTCCAAGAGGTTCTCATCTAAAGGAAGAAAAATGCTTTGGGATGGATATATCAAAGGATCCAATGGAAAGATCAAACTCCAATGCCCCCAGTAAATGATGCACTACATCACCTACTGGATCTAGGTCGAAAGAAGTTGAGAAAATAGTGAAAGGATCATATTCATTTGTACGTATGTGAATGGGATAGGTTGCCACATAATTAACTTGCGTTAGGGAAGATACCACTTGCATATAAGTACCATTTAGGGAAGCTAGTTGATCAGGAGCCAAATTAGGACCAACAAACAAAATATGGTTAATAGTCACGATTCTTCCTTCATGCGGGAAACATATCTCATGAAAGAGTGAAGAGACGAGCTCCCATGACATAAACATAGTCATGTCCAAGGATTAAATTAAAATCAAAAGGGCCTTGGACTCCCATCACATTGATATGGATAATCTTTCCTCCCAAAGAAATAGGCAACTTATGAAGGATTCCTAATGGTTGACTGGCTCCTCTGTTAAAAGCCAACAGATTCTGGGAATGTGCACAAGATGTAGGCAACCAAAACCTTACCAAGTAGTTGAGGAAAAAACACTAACAAATGCACCTTCATCTACAAATGTGCTAGGTACGGACACATTATAAGCCTATATTATTATTTGGAAGGGCACGTAAGGAGGAAGACGATATCCTATCAGTCAACTACAATCGAAGGAAGTGACGAGACTACTTGGAGAGGGTGTCATGGGAATGGGATGATTTCCCCCTTATGTTGTGGGAATGGGAGGATTTCCCCCTTGTACCATGGGAATGGGGGGATTCCCCCCCCCCCCAGTTGATTGGAATCTAAAGAAACAAGAAGAACCTAAGCTTATGAGACTCACTCTCTACGGAAGAAGTACAATCAACTGAAGGTGGAATAAGGTCAACCATTTTCTCAACCAATGGTTGGTCGGGAACATACTCATGGGATTCAATTTCATAGAGAGTGGGATTGATGGAGTTCGGATTCTGATCAATCACTTCATCAACTAGTGGAGGATAGGGAGAAAGTTTTTGATAACCAATCGAAAGACAAGGTTGAGAAGCTGTAAGGTTTTCCAACACTTTTGAGGCTTCATCCATATAAGGACAAAGCTGAAGAGGTTGATTCTCTTTACATAACTTAGAGGTAAATTTGAATTTACCCTTTTTCCCATGTACCTTACTATCACTAGTTGAAGGTTTATCACCAGCATGATCTCCAGAAGTTGATGACAAAGGTCGATGTGAGCCTCAAGACCACACTTTTAATACCCACGGAATATTGGGAGAATCTCTAAGAAGGTGGTCACATCTACACAACTTGCAAGGGAATATAACTTTATAGGGTTGGTTGTAATATTTTCCCATACTAGTTCCATACATAGTAATGGTTGTTGGGTTCCCCCCTGCTTATTTTGCTTCTTCTTCTTTGTCCTTTTCTTCTTATTCTTAGATTCCTCATTATTAGAATCACGACTTTCACTAGGAGAAGAGGAAGAAAGGGATGAAGAAACAATAAGTGAAGAAGGCAAAGGGTCAACTTTAGGATAAATTTGAGGTTGATATTGTTTAGGTGGAGGAGAACCTGGTTAAGAAGAATTTTGGACATTCGGAACCATAGGGGTCGAAAATAACCAAACTGGAAAACCAATGGTAAATCTGGGATGAGACAACGTTGCCATATAAGGAGTGCCAATATTTCCAATAGAAGGAAAAGGATCGAGATTCCCATTAGAGGAGTTCCCTTGATAGGTAGACTTCAGAACTATTTCCATTAGTCTGAACCTAAGATACACTAAGAAATTGTTCCATGGGGAGAATGTTGTCCCATAGTCAATTAATTAATTTTAGAAATTAAATACACAAACAAAACAAATGGGTAACTAGGCATAAAGGTTTACTGAGCAACTATGAATTGATGTATACAACTTGGTGAACCAAAGACTTAATGTATGTGTAGGAAATCTCCCCGAATGTTGTGTTTGGTGTATCACGGTATAAAAGGAAATCGACTCAGTTACCTATGGATGGATAAAAACCTATAGGTGTCTCACAAAATGTACTCGATGGTACATGGGAATGTAGTTTGTAGTAGTGTTCTGTAATGCGTAACTGTTCGATGAGAGCATTCCCATATACTTTTCATGTTTGAAATGTCATCTGATATACTCGAAGATATGTGGAGAACGATCCTATATACCTACGTACGTGGAATAGGATATCACCCCCAGATGGTAACGTTGACAAAAATCGACAACTCCTATGTTTAAAGACATTGAAACATGTCTCTATCCTAGACCTCTATGTGTTTAAGTTAATGTTACAAATGCTCCTTCATTTAATTCAATAAATTTTAAGAGTTGATCTTAAATTAGATTTCAGTTTCAAGGCTCGAAACTCGATGTCACCTAAACACACCTATGATGCAACTAATATGATAAAAATAACTCTTCTCATTTTTTATGAAAGCTATCTAGTGTAGGGAATGTTGGAAATAATACTGAGAGGGGGGGTGAATCAGTATTATCACGTCAATAAAACTTTTTCATTTCCATATTCAGATTCATATATGCTACTTCCACAACTTCTTATGATTTAGTTAGATGATCCTTAATGAGTGCATTAGAACATTATCAACCATGTTAATAGTAAACAACTGTAGTAAAATAGAACAGATCATCACACATAAGTCACACACATGGACACCATGATATAAGGTGAAAACCCAATGTGGGTGAAAACCACCTGCTGCAAGTCATCTCAATCTTCTTCTTAATAAGAAAATCCTTTTACAATATTTCTGTGCTGGTGCAGTCTTATACTAGTACGCAGGCTTCTACTTGCAGAGAGCTACAACCCCCATAGTTCTTGTACTAGCCGATCCATTTACTAGTACGCAGGCTGCTACCTGCTACAATGGTCCAAAGATTTCAACTGCTACTATAGGGGAGCTACCACCCCCTTAGCTCTTGCACTAGCTAAGATACTAGTACGTATGTGCCGGCCTGCAATCTTCTCTTCTTCGGGTACCACGTTTCATTAATTTTCATACTGAATACACCTGAAGCACAACACGTAATCTGAAAGGCCGCGTTTCATCGAATTTTCATACTGGACCCATTATCATCATTGAAGCACATAACCAATCAATCTTTTGAATCACCCGAACACCAAGAAATATACAAAGATATGTGAGTTATCAACCAGATCTTGTACATCAGATCACATAAAGATAAGTCATTAAGAACTTAATCCATTCAACCAAAATCATGTTGTTATCAGAACTCAATATCAGTAACCAGACATCAATTATGCACCCAGAACCTTGCAGAATAGTCAAAGGTAGTTAAAGAAAATTTCAAGCAGGGTCCGCAACTTCACCGCTAGATATCTGTGGGTATCCGCACCTGCGCCTTCTGCTGCTCTGCGGGTATCCACACCTGTACCTTTTGCTGCGCTACGTACCTCCACACCTGTGCCTTCTGCTACACTGCGTACCTCCACACCTGAGCCGTGGATCGCCTGCAGGCCTCTGATTAGGGCCAAATTAACAGTCCTCCAATGTGCCACAGTCAGTCCGATCAATAGATCTGATCATGCGTCAATAAGATCACGACTTATCAATAGTTTACAGAAATCTCCTTGATTTAGATCTAGCTATCACTCACCAACCAATCACAAGTATTTCAGATCTAGATCACCTTAAGATATTCAACACATAAGTCACCCTTCCAAATGATCTCCTTCCCCTTTTTATAGGCAAGCCCATATTCAAACCATGATCCAAAACCATCATAGCACAATACCATGAACCCAATACTTGGGATCAATATTTTTGGATGCAATACCATGGGCCAAAACCATAGGCTCAAACATGTCGGACTAGATACCATGGATCACCATAGGATTCCCACGTGTGTGTGCTTTTCTCTGCATGGAAGTGTGTGCACTGGGGTCTTCACCTTCTGTTCAGACAACCTATGGACATGACCGCAACTATCTGAACGGCGTACCTGCGGGTCCGCACCTTTTGAACTATGTACCTATGATCCTCTTATTTTCTTCCATTCTGAGAGGCTGATCATCAATCTTTGTTGCTGGCCTGTTACACTAAGATCTGTCACCTATATGAGTTGCCATCAAGGACAACACTTGTCTCATAATTCCAACAATCTCACCCTTTGGACTTGATGGAAAAGCTAACTTGTCATACTAAAGATTATCATTTGATTCCTTCGCACTGTCATGTATTATATCACATTTGATATCTCTTCTTGTAGATTCATCTGATTACATATAGGTGAGATGTTCTTCTATGAGTGGGTTGCCATCAAGTACAACACATGCATCATAATGCCAACATGAATAGGAAAATCTTAAATATGATACACTCCATTTTGTTATTCAAAAATGTAAAAATGAAGTTTTGGGTTGATGCAGTTCCACGTGTTGCATATATAAAGAATAGATGTCCATCTAATTCTATCAGAAACAGGACTCCTTATGAAATGTGGTATGGGCACATTCCTTCAGTAAAGCATCTCAGGGTCTTTGGTTCCACCTGTTATTCCTTGATACCAAAGGTACATAGAAACAAACTTGGTACAAGAAGTCACAAGTGTATCTTCCTGGGGTATTTAAACACCTCCAAAGCATACCATCTCTATGATGATGTCAACAAAACGTTTGTTGTACCTAGAGATGTAATCTTTCTTTAATCATCCAAAATTGATAATGTTGTTGAAAGGAAACTTGATCGTTTGGATAGATTCACAAATGAAAAATCATTTCAAGAATTTGATAATTAGATTCCACATCTTGAAGTGGGGATTCCTATACTAGATCAACCTGTGGAATCTTCTTCTGAAGCACTCTCTCCCCTGCATGAAACTCCATCAACAGATGATACTTTGAGTGATGTGATTGATAGAATTGGGAGACTCAATCTTGATTCAGTCCCAACTCAATCAATAGAGTAGCCTGGGCCATCCGAGAAAGGTCCCCCAAAGTGGCTAAAAAAGACACTTGAAAGTGTTCATCCTGATGAGGTTAGAAAGATAGGAACTAGAAATTTAAACCAACAAAATGGAGGTGATATAGATGACTCTAATTCACCTGTTGATATGGATGTTTCTTATGATTGTGAATTCAATTTGTCTACATATTTTAAACCAACTTCGTACAAAGAAGCTACTTCTCATGATGAATGGGAAGAAGAAATGCAAAAGGAGTATGATACTATGATAAACAATGACACTTGGAAGCTGGTTGATCCTACATTAGGAACTAAACCAATTGGCTACAAGTGGGTCTACAAGAACAAGTATAAAGTTGATGGCTCTCTTGACAAGCACAAAGCTAGGCTTGTGGCAAAAGGTTTTCAACAGAAGGAAGGGGTAGATTATGAGGAAAATTTCGCCCCACAACAAAATGGGCTACCATATGGAAACTCTTTGCCCTAGCAACTCAAAGTGGTTGGAAAGTCCATCAAATGGATGTAAAAACTACTTTCTTGAATGGAGATATAAAAGAAAATGTTATTACGTCCCAGCCTGAAGTACTTGCTGTGAAAGGACATGAACATAAAGTATGCAAACTTGTGAAATCCTTATATGGCCTCAAACAAGCACCATGAGCCTGGTATGAAAAAATGGCTGAGCATCTTCTGAAACTCAATTTCAAACATTATGATCTTGATGATGCAATTTTCTTTGTCAAGAAAGTTGGCAAAACAATTGTATATCTTGTGGTATATGTAGATGATATTTTGATGAAAGGGAACAATGAAACCTACATTTCATCCATAAAGAAGGAATTGAAGAGAGGTTTTGAAATGACTGATTTGGGCTATGTTCATTAGTATCTTAGTATTGAAATTACTCAACATCTGAAGTCCATATTCCTTTCTCAAAAGAAGTACATTGGAGATCTATTGAACAGGATTGGAATGACTGAATGAAATCCTTTGACTACTCCAATGGAACAAAACTTAAAGCTCACATCCATTGAAGGAAAAGAATTTGAGGATGCAACAAAGTATAGACAACTTGTAGGAAGTCTCAGCTACCTAACTACTACCAGACCAGACATTTCATTTGTTGTTGGAATCCTCTCAAGGTTTATGCAAAAGCCTTTTAAAGGACATTGGTCTGCTACAAAAGGAGTTCTAAAGTACTTGAAGGGAACTCAAGACTTTGGAATCAAGTATACACAAGTGGGTAACTTTAGCTTGATTGGATACTCTGATTCAGACTTATATGAAGACAAGGAAACTGGCGTATGTACTTTAGGTTATGATATGGGTCTTGGATCAGGAGATATCTCCTAGAGATCACGCAAACAATCAGTCCCAGCATATTCCACAACAGAGGCAGAATACGTGGCAGTAGGTGAGGCAACAAAATAAATTGTGTGGCTCAAGAAAATTCTTTAATATTTGTAGGTAAAACAAGTACAATTGACTCCACTCATTATTGACAATACCTCTGTAATCGAGTTTTCCAAGAAACCAAAGTTCCATGATCAAACAAAGCACATCAATACTAAATATCATCTGATTAGACATCATGTTGGGGCCAAAAAAAACCATCTCCTCCACTGTTCCACTAATTAGAACATTGCAATCATCTTCACCAAAGCACTTGGAAGAGAAAAGCTTGAAAGATTCAGAATGATGCTTGTACTCAGCAACATCCCTTTAGATTAAGGGGGGGGAATGTTGACACCTAATAAGAGGGATTAGGTGTACAACTATAATTAATGTCAATAAATAATAGAGAAGATAGAGAATCATTGGGAGATCAACTGAACAATCACTCCCTCTTGTATATAATAATGAACAACCTGAATGAATAAAATGGGTTTCGATTTGAGGAGTTACCTCCTGGTCTAACACATTCCGCAATAAAGGTTTTTGTGAAGTCTAGTGTAGCTATGACTAGAGCTCATCACATTGCCTCTTTAAGATGTTAAATGGAGTCCAAAAAATGCATCTTTACTTAGTAAAGTTGTTAGATGTGAAACTATGTTCCATAATTCTCAATAAGATTGGGATAATAACTTGTCAACCTCAAAAATCCATGAATATTACATAAGCTTGTTGGGATTTTCCATTCTTTTATCGATTTAATTTTGTTAGGGTCTACAATAACACCCGCATGAGATACAATATGACCCAAATATTCCACTTCATGTACTTAAAAAGAACTTTTGGAGGGTTTTTCGTACAATTATTTCTCCTGTGGTAGTTTGAGTACCCTGTTAACATGTTAAACATGATCTTTCCAAAGACTTATTGCAGATCAGTAAATCATAGTAAAATACTAACATAAGTTTTCTAAGGAAGCGTTTGAAAATGGAATTCATCAAACCTTGAAATGTAGAAGGTGAATTAGTATGGCTAAAAGGCATCACTACAAATTCATAATGGCCTTTATGAGTTTTCCAAAATATATTCTATCTTAATTCTCATTTGATGATATCATGAATGAAGATCAATATTGGTGAAGTAATTTTCTCCATGTAGTTCATCCAACAATTCATCAATGACAGCAATGGGAAATTTATTTTTAATAGTGGGCTTGTTGATCTCTTTATAATCCGAACACATATTCCATGATCCATCCCTCTTGTGCACCACTACTATTGAAGAAGAGAAATAAATTTTGTGTGGTTAAGTTATACTTGCCTCTAGCATTTCTGTAACCATGTGTTCAATTTCAGTTTTTTGGTCATAGG
Organism: Pinus taeda; assembly: GCA_000404065.3. Classification (NCBI taxonomy): domain Eukaryota; kingdom Viridiplantae; phylum Streptophyta; class Pinopsida; order Pinales; family Pinaceae; genus Pinus; species Pinus taeda. Next base: position 65,475 of record APFE030707913.1, read on the forward strand.
GATATTTGTATGGTATGATGTTTGGATGACCACTTTCTAGGATCAAGTGAATAGCATGAGCATGATTGAAAATAGGTGGGGTACCTTTGAGAGTCACAAATACCTTGAAATAATTGTCAAGGAATCTTCGGGGATAATAAGAAATGGATAACTTAAATGCCTGAACATCTAGTGAGAATAATTGTGTAAATACCCCTCATTATTCCTTCTTCGAAATATTTGTCATGCCATTAGATATTATTATCTTCTTAGTTTTAATTTTCATAGCCCTTAATTCAATTTCCCTTCCCTCAAAGGAAAATATCAAGCCAAGTTCTTGAAAATTAAAAGCTATCATCCGCATATATTGTAACCATTAAATTCCTAATACAACATTAGCATCAGTCCTTGGAAAGGAAAACATTAAAATATTCAACACATATTCCTCCACGGTTAGATTAATATTATGACACTTCCCTGAGAAATTTATAATTACTCCATTTGCAACCACCACTTTATATTTTTGTTCTAGATATAAAAATCAATTCAAATCCTTGGCCATTTTACTATGAATAAATTTTGGCTACTACTTGAATCAATTAGCACTATTACCTTTTTCTTCTTGATATATCCTTGTTTCTTGAGAGTTTGTGGAGTGATAATTCCTACTAATGCATGAGAACATATGCTTTGATTTATTTCTTCCTTTTCAGCTTCATGGGTTCATTCCTAGTAGATATCTTCTTCTTTTGATGTTTCTTGTTCATTTTCTTCATGCTCTTCACAATCTATGTAATACAATTTCTTATTAAAACACTTTTGACCTTTAGTGTTTTTGCTATCACTACTATAAAAAAGTCTTTTTTCTCATTTTTCCTCAATTTATTGAGGTGTCAACCTTGTAGGTTATGGGATGATATGAGTGATAACACTTCCATATTTATAGTTTTGATTGGTAGATCTCTCTATTTCCATAATTTTTCTTTCAATTTTTCTTACAACCCTAAATGCATTCTCTAATGAAAACATTAATTATATGATCCTATGCAATATTGGTTACCTTGATATTTAATATTTGGATGTCTTCAATGTGCTTCATAGCTAAACTCTTTTTGAGATTTATCAATTCGCTAAAGAAGGTGTTTCTCTTTATATCCTCATAATGTGTTACCATTTCCTCCATGAGAAATATCCAAGTGAAAATTGATTTATGAGAAAAAAATCCATCAATACCACAAAAACTGATTGGGCTCTAATTATAAACATGCAATGCATACCTTTTATGTTTGTTGCACACCGTGTATACCAAAGAATTGCTCCATCTCTAGTAACAAAATTGCTCATATTGATCTTTTGAATATGGTTGTTGTTCCACCCAAACTTCCTCCATCTCTAAAATCATTGTTCAAATTCATTTTTTTGTCATCATAAATTTTACGAAATACCTTATCACCATAAGGAAGCATTTCTTGTAGCATATTTGTCAAACCTTTCTCCAATCTTCAATTTATTCTATTAAACCATCCTTCAAACCTTCCATGGATTCTTTTAAACTATCCACATAACCTTTTATTTTTTCTTCTAAACCATCTATATTAACATTCATTGCTCCCAAATCATTTTTAGTTTCTCTTTGTTAGAGAAAAAATTGTTGCACTTGGTCCTGTAGTTTTGATATATCTAACTTCATGTCCACTGTGCAAAGATGAGTTGTTGTAGCCTTGTTTCCCATTGTAGATCAGAAAATATAATTTAATAACATTGAAACTAGTTTGGTTATAGGATAAATATGTTGTCTCTTTTATAAAATTTTCACAAAAGTATTCAATTCACAGTAAACACGAGTGAAACTAATTTAATAGAATCGTTTTTAAATGTCTGGTCAATAATCTCCACTGTGTTTATATAGCTAATTATAATAATGAAATCACTAAATAACTATAAAAAAAATATTATTTCCCATAGAAAATATTAAATGTGTATAAAGAGCTGAAAATTCCCTTAAATATTTGTTCCTTGGCACACATTTACTTTATCAACAAAATATAGATTATTTATGATGTGAAGTGCAAAGTTTATACCACTGATAGGTGGGATACCTTAAGAGGGACAGGTGTACATTTATAGTTATACCTTTAGAAGTTAATGTCAAAAGGTACCAATAAATAAGTATTTCCTCAAACAATAATTTATTTATGCACATCAATTTAGCTATAAAAAAACATTGAGAACTATTGCAATAAATGTAGAATTATAGCCCTTTAACATTCAATGATAAAATTTAATTTTCTCCATAACATAAAGAAAATATTCACTGAAAACGCAAAAGTATTCTTTTGAATACATAGCAGGCCAACCTTCCAAACTCGGACTCATTATTTTTTAGAGAGTTAGTGAAATATGGTAATTATTCGGACACCAAATTGTACATATCTCTTATTTTTACTAGTTCCGATTTCATGAAAATTTCCTTTAAGTATTTGACCTAAATTTGCACACTTAGTAAACCCTTAAATATTATTACCATACTTGTCATTTGTTATGTATCTAGATCAATAGCACAATAACGTAATGAAAGATAGATAACATTACACAAATAAACAATTCTTGGATGATTCAAATGACAAAACCTCCTTAGAATATATAGGTGTTTAAAGGGTTAAAATATAATTAGGGCTTTCAAAAAAGAAATTCCTTGAAATACTAATCCTCCCATGTGGAATCTTTAGTAGGTAAGTTCTTCCACTTAATTAATATTATGAAATGGATGCATTAAGTAGATACCAGATTCTTGTTTCTGAGAGTGCTTTAGAATCCAATATTATTTTTCCTTCCTCGTCAATTTCTAGCAATATAGTTTGAAGTGGTATCTTGTCATTGATAACCTTATTTAAGCATGAAAAATGGAAATCTAGGTATACTTGTGAAGACGCATGAAACTAAAATTTGTATGCCATATTACTAATCATTTGTGACACCATGTAAGGGCCATAGTACTTAGGTGATAATTTATTATTCTTCTTATCTTGCTTGATGGATATTAGTTTATATGGTTGTACCCATAAAAATACCCAATCACTCATGTAAAAAATTTCTTTACTGTAGTGATGATTTTCTTATTTCTTTATTTGATTTCTTGTCAGAGTCGTGTTATCCTTTTAGGGTTAGAGAACTTGGTGTTGATGCTCGATGTAATATTCCACTACTCGAACCTTATAATTCTCTCCTAAATAGGACGTGATAAATGATGAATGATATCCATAAATCACCATAAATGAGGTCATTTTTGTTGTGGTATGGAAAAAAGTGGCATACAAACATTCTATTAGAGGTAACCACTTTACCAATTGGATTTGTTTATTATATAGAAAGTAATGAAAATATCCTTCCAAACCTTTGTTCACTATCTTAGATTTCCCTTCAGATTGAGGATGATAAGATGAGCTATGACCTAATTGAGTATCAATACAAGAAAATAATTATTTCCAAAAATTTCAAGTGAAAATGGGATATCTATCACTTGCACTAATCTTGTGGTTTCCATGTAGCTTTTGAACACTTTCCATCAATGCAATAGTGACTCTATTAGCTTTGAAAGGATGATATAGTGCAAAAAAGTGTGCGCACTGTTGAAATATGACAACAAGAATATTCCAATTTAATTTCTCTTTGAATTATATTGTGAATTAAAATTGAATTTAATCTTAACAACTACTTGGAAATAATCAATTTATTTCTTTTAAAATTAGTTAGTTGGAGAAATTCAAGTTAGAATTCTTTTTGAAGTCACGCAAGAGTTATCCCTTAAATTAAGGAGACAAGATTGAGTTATCTTTGAGTTGTAATTAGTTAACGCATTTTATTGAGCCAAGTCTAGTTAAATTAGTTCCAAACTATTTGAGGAACTAATAGTGAGTTAACAGTCAATTCATCATGCATGCACTCAACTAGTGCTACTCCAGTTAACTGAAAATTCCCTCATCAGAAACTCATGCATGTCGATTATGAGAAAAAACCAGTGGAGATTAAAGTCAAGGACAGCGTACTACCAGTCACATGTGTTTTCTCAAAGTGAAAACTCATGCATGCAGTCAAGGATTTAATATTTGAGGATTACAGAGTTTTGAAGGTTATCATCCACTTAATAAGAGAGAATCATCCCAAAGGAATAACACAAGGAAATAGGAGCTTGCAGAGCAGTGAGGAAGGTTAGAGAGAAGCCAATATTTCTTGTGAGCATCTGTGAGGATTGTACTGACAGTTGGCTAGCTGTGAGAGCTAAGGCTTTGTATAATTCCTATGTATTTCCACCATGTATGATAATATAGATAGTGGGGTTTTCAGCTGAGGCTTTCCCCAAAGTATTTTCATGTTTATTGTGCATTGATTCTTCTTCTTCTGGTTATATTATTCATTTTAATATTTAAGGTTCCGCAAATTGATAGTAGAAGTAGGTTATAGTATTCTTCTTTGATTTATATTGCATTATCGGGTTAACCTACCATCAGATTTTCTACATGGTATCAGAGTTGGATTTATAGAAATTTTCTACATGGTATCAGAGATGGATTTGTAGAGAATTTTCTACATGGTCTCAGAGTGGTGAACAGTATATTGAGAAGAGAATTCAAAGTTTGAAGTTTGGGGTTGCAGGTGGAATTCAAATTCATATGATACTTCAAGGTTGGCCAATGGCATTCTATGGCTTGAGAAACAAGTATGTCTTGGAAGGTAGCTTGAATTACATAGCATGGAAACATAGAATTGAGGCTATCTTAGAAGACAATGGGTTGAAGGAATTCATTGATCAACAAATCCCGAAGCCAACTTCAACTAATGCACAAGAGTTGGCTGACTGGAAGAAGTGTTTGGCAAAGGTGAGACAAATCATCCTTGAGGGAGTTTGAGACCATATTGTCTTGAGTGTCCATGGGAAGGATACCCCATTTTCAATGTGGAAGACATTGAAGGACCTCTACCAGAATAGAAGCGACCAAAGGAAATTGGCGCTCAAGGATAAGCTCTGAAGAATCAAGATGGAGAAGGGCGATAATATTTCCACATATTTAAACAAGCTCACCACCTACAGAGATGAGCTTCGCAATGTGGGAATAACTACTGTTGATGATGATATGGTGAGCCTCACTCTCCTTGGCTTTCCAAAGAGTTGGAATAACTACCAGGACTCTGTGAATGGAAGGGAGAAACTATTGGATTGGGAACGACTGTGCTTGGATCTTATGCAGAAGGAGATGAGGAGGAGCACATGATATGGTTCTTCATCAAAGAATGATGATGAAGAAAATATTGCCTTAGCAAGTACTGTAAGGAAAGGGAAGGGGAAGGCTTCCCATTTAAAATCGAATTCTTCTCATGGAGGGAAGAAGGGTGACATGTCTAAAGTGATATTCTTTGATTTCCATGAGATGGAACATCTTGTGACTAATTGCCCATTGAAGAAATCTAAGAAGGGATCCTTAGAAGCATCGGAAGGTGAGGAATTAGCCTCTATGTTTGAAATGGACATTACCCTCATCAGATGCATGGTGTGATCAATGATGGGTTGTGTCAGGTATCTTGATAGTGGAACCTCATTCCACATGACTGGTGATAAAAATTTATTCAATGCCTTGGACGAGAAAGACCTCAAGATGCGCATAGAGATGGAGGATGACAGATAGTGGTTTGTAGAGATCTCAAGTTTTATAAGCAGAAGGTCGTGCGAGTTTCCCTTGAGAGGGAGCTCCAACTACAGGCTGCGAAGGAACTGTTTCTTCCTAAGGATAAGGAGCCTCAAACTCATGAGGAGTAGCGGCATGCAGAGCTTCCAGGATTGGAGACATCCACTCAAGCAGAATCTTCCAGAGATGGAAAAAAGCGCACAAGAGAAGCTGACAAATTGATGGAGGATGCGAGGGAGAATGTGGGGGCACCATCTTCTTAGTGAAGAAGGAGGAGGTCACTTGAGAGGTATACTAGATGCATGGCCCTTACTAGGGAATGTGTTGAGACCTAGCCATCTTCCTTTGAGGAAGCAATGCAGCAGCCGATTTCGGTTGATGATATCGTGGAGGAGTATGACTCCATAGTTTGTAACAATGTTTGGGACATGGTTCCGAGACTGAAGAACAAGCCATTTGTGAGTTCCCATTAGATTTACAAGGTAAATCAAACTACTGATGGTAATTTGGAGAAGCATAAGGCAATATTTGTTGCCCGTGGCTTTTCACAAGTTGAGAAGATCATGTTGCTGCAATATATTTTGATAGAGTAAGATCTTCACGTTTTGACAAAGGCATTGTCAAAGTGTAAATTCAAGTTCCATAGAGACAGGATCTAGGTGGTAGATAATCCCTTTCATGTTGAGAAGGAGTGTTGAAATATGGCAACAAGAATATTCCAAACTAATTTCTCCTTGAATTAGATTGTGAATTAAAATCGAATTTAGTCTTAATAGCTACATGAAAATAATTAATTTATTTATTTTAAATTAATTAGTTGGAGAAATTCAAGTTAGAAGTCCTTCTAAAGTCATCCAAGAGTTATCCCTTAAATTAAAGAGATAAGATTGAGTTATATTTGAGTTATAATTAGTTAACTCAGTTTACTGAGTTAAGTCTAGTTAAATTAGTTCCAAACTATTTGAGGAACTAATAGTGAGTTAACAATTAGTTGATGCATGGATGCAGTCAACTAGTGCTACTACAGTTAATTGAAGATTCCCTCATCAACAACTCATGCATGTCTATTCTGAGAAAGACCTAGTTGAGATTAAAGTCAAGGACAATGTACTAACAGTCGCATGTGTTTTTTGAAAGAGAAAACGTGTGCGTGAAGTCAAGGATTTAGTCCTTGAGGATTGCGCAGTTTTTGATGTTATCGTCCACTTGGTAGACGAGTTTTCCACTTTGTAACAAAGAATCATAATAGAGAAACAACGCAAGGAAATATGAACTTGGAGGGTAGAGAGGAAGGTTGGAGGGAAGCCAATATTGCCTATGAGCATTTCTGAGGATTGTACTGAGAGTTGGATCGCTGTGAGAGCTAAGGTTTTGTATAGTTCCTATGTATTTCCACCATGTATGATAATAGAGATAGTGGGGTTTTTAGCTGAGGCTTTTCCCAAAGTATTTTCATGTGTATTGTGCATTGATTATTCTTCTTCTAGCTATAATTTTTAGCTTGATGTTTAACCTTCGACAAATTGGTGGTAGAAGTAGGTTATAGCCTTCTTCTTCGATTTATAATGCATTATCAGGTTAACCTACCATCAAATTTTCTACACATACTTGGTATGACTATCAACCACCATCATAATGACACTCTTTCCTTTGGCCTTTGTTAGACCTATGTAAAACGACATGTATACATCCTCTAAACACTAGCCTGGAATGACCAATGGTTGTAAAATACTTGGAGTGTTAATTGTCTCAACTTTATTTTGTTCACAAACCAAACATTCTACCACAAAATTGTTAATATCTATTTGAAGGCCATTCCAGAAAAATTCCTTCTTCACCCTATGGTATGTTTTTAAAAATGTTTAGTGTCGTCCTATAACATGTGTGCAATTCCAAAAGAACATTTTATTTGAGTATGGAGTTCTTACATAGATATAATCAATCTTTGTACCATAGTGAATCATTATTCTAGATAAATGTATAAAATACACATGGATCTTGCTACAACCATTGAATGGCTTTCCACACTTTGTCATTTTCCCATTCCTCCCTTTATTTGGAAATTGAATCTATGTTTCATAATAGAAATGCACAAGGAAATTCTTGCACATGCTTAACCCTTCCTGAGAGTGCATTTGCAAAAAAAAAAATCTTCCATTTTTGTAGATGACTTTCATCTCATAACCCAACATCTTTGTGACCCACTTTTGCTACTCTTCTAGAGATAATATTTGTTCCAGGAAGCAGGGAAAATTTTAAGCATGGAATTTTATATTAAAGTTTAGAAAACTTGACGAATATTCCTAGTCAATAATATGCAAATTATAAAATTTTTGGTAATATTTGTAAAAATATTTAGATCTTTAATTATTTTATACTAGTTTATATAAAATTTTGACGATTTTAGAGGTAAAATAATTTTGTAATATAAAATTTGTGTGAACCATTTTTTGAAAAAATGGAAAATTAATCAATCCTTTTTTTGGAGAAAGTATATAAAATTAGCCCACTAGTGAATATTAACCCCTAAAATTTTCCTTTCCATGGTGTATTTCATACTATAATGATCTATTTTTACCTTCAAATGTCTCCCCATTAGTGAGGGCACCATTGTTAAACAAAATGTAGTATTTCCAACATTTCCTTCTCATAAATAGGTTTGTTTAAATAACTTCCCTTGAATGGACGACTTTCAAAAGCAGTGGGTCTTCCTTTTTGCACTAAAACAACACCAATGTCATTTCATGAGGCATCACACCAGTGTGCATGATAAGTTCATCAAACTCACATTAACATTAAGAACCAGTTTCCGATATGAATAACAATGTTCTTCCTGATCCTTCTTTCTTTCCATATGTTAGCACCCAAATACCCTTCTTATTCCCCCTACCTAGTTTTCTCTCACACCAAGTCATTGCAATACTCTCATTTTCCAATATGGATATGGATATATTGGTCTAGTATTTAGCCCCTCGAGCCATGCCAGCAAGATCAGGTATCACTACAACATGTATCAGTCATATACCTCCTCAGGATAATACCCCGCAACAAGTAGTGCCTGTACCGACACCAGTTGATTCTAGAAAAAGGGTTAAGAAAAAGGCAACGAGGTGGAAGCTTCAAATTATCCCTCCTCAAGGGTACCTCGAATCTCTACATTGTGTGAAGTAGTTGGGAAGCCCACTAATACATACTCCGAGTTAGTAGAGCTCAACACTCTTCTACATGCCCAAAATGTACCAGTGAACCATCATCCCCCCTGCTTGAGAAAATTTCACACGCGCATGTTATAAGGAATTGCACACCGACCATTCATGTTCCATATGTAGAGAATATGGGCATTAGACTTAAAATTGCCCAGAAATCCCTTGACATTGAGATGCATTAGGTGCACTCACCCAAGCCAGTACGCCTTCAATACCAGTAGATGATGGGTCTAAAAGCATTTTTCATGTCATGAGGGAAGAAGCTTCTTGCTCCTATCCCTCTTCGGGTCTCTCAACCTCCCACCATGCTTAGAGCCAACAAGAATCAATGGCACCCAAGCATACCTCCACGTGCACTTTATGAAATGAACCAAATCATTTGGTAACCCAATGTCCTGAATTACTAGAATTCAGCTAATTGTATATGGTTGCCCACGTTGCCCAAAGAAGCGGACTCAAGCAAAAATGCCACACTAGCCATATTTTTGTAGAAAATAATCATTTACGACACTACTCCCATCTTGCCCGATTCCACTATATGATGGGATTCATGTGACAATTCATCACTAAGAATTATGATTTAGTCGGATCAAATACCAAATCTTTGGATCACACCAAACCAGAAGGGAATGAGTCATCTAGGTCCATATTATGTACATGTGAGGGAGAAATAACTCCAGTACCTTAGCCAAGGCCTTGTCAACAAACCACCTCTCACCATCATCGGTTGAGATCGGAAAAAAATACCAAATGATCTCAGGCCACCTAGACAAAAATATCACCCCTCACACTTGCCCTATGTGATAAACCCAACCACCTAGTAAATCAATGTTGGGAATTGGGCAAGTTAAAAATGTATTTCACTTGTTAGTACACATCCCACCAATCCATCTGTTAAACCAGGAGAGACTCAAATGTTGTTACTGTCACATCTTCTCTCAAGTACATCATATGGAGGATTTCCAGTACCTTCCAAGTTTTAGTGAAGTAAGCGCAATATTGAGACCAACCCACTCTAGGAATTCACCTCACGCTGATACTAAGATCGAAAGGTTGCCGACACCCAATATTTCCCCACCTCATGACACCAAACAATGTCATCATCTCACATTATGGATGATATTTACACGCACACCATTTTTAGTGTTATTACTAGTCATGTGTGCAATATTTGCACCAATACCTCTCATAGTTTCGAGACATGTCATATATCAAAAAATTTTGACGACTTAGGATTTGATGTCAAAATCCTTAGGAGGAAGGAAACTTTTCCCCTCAGACACCACCCAGGGTACAAGAACTTCCTCCCACTCATTGTCAACATGTCATTACATAAATTCTACTACCCGATAATGCTAACAAAACACATCATCACATATGATTTATTTCCTCATCCGTAGCAACCTTGATTCATGTTCTTTGCTCATCATTTTTTTTGTTGATATTGCTAAACCCAAGGAAATAGTGGTACCTTCACTAACAATGCAGTCCCATCCTATCTGCACAATTTGAACATCACTAGGTTCTACATCATCAACCAACAAAACTTATTCTTTAATGTCGACCAGTACAACTAGGTCTAAACCCCAAACTCAAGGCCGTGGAACAACCTAATTCAACGCTAGATAATCTTTTTCATTCAGAAAAAATATATTCTAGAAGCTATACACTGCTATTCTCCGAGAACAAGGTAGCCTCATACACTGCCATATTCCAAGGATATAGGGATATATTTGCATGGGCTTACTCTTAAATGTTAGAAATTAGTCCCACCATTGTATAACATCATATTGACACTTGGCTTGATGGCCACCCTATTAGGTAGAAACAATGTTAATTACACCCCTCTAAGGTGGAAGCGATCAAGAAAGAAATTGAGAAATTCCACAAAGCTAGTTTTATCTATCCTATTGCTTGCATGTATTTGTTTTCTAACCCTATACCTGGCATGAAAAAAAAGAACCATAGGAATTTGTACTGATTGTTGAAATCTCAAAAAAGAATGTCCTAAGGATAATTACCCTACATCTTTCATCAATCAAGCTATTGACGCTTGTGGAGGACATGAGGCCCTATCAGGTGTAATCAGATTCAAATTACCATGTTGATGAGTATAAAATGGCCTTCACAACCCCATGGGGCACACTTTCCTATTGAGTTATTTCCTTTGGCCTTAAAAATGTTGGGCCCACCTTCGAGTGAACCATGAATTATTTCTTCCATGGTCTGCCTCATCTCATTCTTGCCTATTTGGATTACCTTGTTGTATGATCCAAAAAGTGCAATGACCATTTGGAGGACTTGTGCTTGGTATTTCAATGATGTTGACAATATAGCCTATGCTTGAACCCTCTCAATTGTGTCTTCTTCATTAACGTAGGATGACTAGTAGGATTCATTGTTTCCTATCAAGGTATTAGTGTCAATCCTCTCAAAGTCCAAGCCATTAAATACATTTCACCTCCCAAAACTTTAAAGAACCTCAAAAGTTTGCAGAGTAACGAAAAATTCTTATGTTGCTTTGTTCCCAACTACGTAGCCTATGCACAAGTGTTCTTATGCCTGATTCACTAGGATATCCCTTTTGATTGGGACTAGGAGGCACAAGCTTCATTTGAAAACCTAAAAGGAACATTTTCTGAGGAACCTTTGGTTAGCCATCCTAATTGATGAGTCCCATCAATAAGTATATCTTGAAGATCATCGTTCCATCCTCTAGCCTTAAATCTATCATTTTCTCACATTAATTCATATTTTTATTATTATTCTTAGTAAGAGGAGTAAAATGTGTTTCTCATAGTATGTGACCTAATGTGGTTTAATTGTAAGAAAAGGAAGAACTTTTGAGGCAATTACTATGTAGGGGCATGATGGAGACAACCATGAGACAATCTAGGGGGTTTTTCCACCTTCTAAAAATATTTTATTTATTATTTCTTGGAAATAAAGGAATGTTAGGTTTTCTTCTTCAAAATACCTTTCCATCCCTTATAACCCAACCTAGTGATTAGAGAGTGTTAGGGCATAAAATGGATGTTATTTAAATTCAACTCATCTTTTCCATTATAGGTTATATCACTTTGTCAATGATCAATGGATGTATGCATGTAGTTCGTTGAAGGGATATTTTGATCTGAAAGGGGGGTCACCTCTTCCACCTCCATCTTGGACTCCTTCATATTCTCTTTCCACCACTAAATTATGTCTTAAAACTCTATTTCGATAGTCACTTTTCCCAGTAAACTTAGGACACCATAAGAATTCATCCTAGTGCAAGACAAACTTCTAAGAGGTCGTGGACTTGGCTAGGGGGATCAACCCAGCCTCCCTTCACTCTCTGTAACCTCCATCCACCTCTTCATGCCCTCAAGGCATCATTTTGGCCCTGAATATCCTCTCAGAAACCCTCCTATAGCATTACAGGCCCTCCTATAGCAATACAAGACCTCCTGTAGAAGCATCTGTAACACCACTTTTCGTCACTAGTTTTGATCCTCACCATAAATTTATCTCATTCAAGATGAATAATGACCCCACATTGTGATTTGATGATCAAGGGAAGCTCCTAGTCCACTCGAACCATTCATTTTCCTCACTGCAACAAGAGAGTAGAATTATATTCTTAATCATGAGTGTGATGCAAGTTAGGTTTCTGATTTTCAAGCAAGTGTGAAATATGTAGATGATACATGCAATTATGTTTCTAGTTAATTGATGGATTATGAAAGATAGAGTATATTTTTTTCTTCATGTATATTATCCCTTGTCCTTTCATGAAATCATTAATTAGCATCTACAAGTTGAGAAAATTCCATTTACAGTTTCATAGCTAGAATTACTTTTCAATTGTACTTTCATCAACATGATTTCACTATAGTTCAATAGGAGGAATTGTCTCTGAGAAATTTGATCTAATGTCATGATTGAGGTTGGCATCAGTAGAATTGAATATGTTGTGCATATAGAATTATCACCAATAGGTTTATAGGAACCCCAAGTTGATAATTTGAGTTGAGGAACCCTTGGGAGTTGGAACATTCTTGGTGCAATACTAGGGCTAACCGCTTTTGGTTTTGTTGCTAGTGATGTGTCTGAGTAGATGTTGTTTCTTCTTGAGCATTGTTTTCTATTTTGTAGGCAGCTTTCGAAAAAAAAAAACTTTCATGCCTCATAGGAGTAGGGATAATCGAGGGAAAATATTACCAAAAACCACCACACCATCAAGCATTCAACCTTCACCCTTGTTCAGTGGTTGTGAGCTTCCCTCTATGACTGTAGGAGAGTTAGAAGAACCTCTAAGTGAGAAACCTAAAATGTTTGAAGAACCTATTGGGGAAGTAGAAGAACCCACTTCACCTACCCAAACTATGGCTGAAAATAGGGACAATGAGGTTTTCGCTATGAAAGAGACTAATGGAGAGGCTAGAATCAACAATATAAGCCGTACTACTCCTCCACACTTACATGGATTAATGTTTGAGGATCCTAACACCATCATGTTTGAATTTGAGCTTTTTTGTAGGACATCTGCTGAAAAGAAGCTGAAATTATTCCCCTCTACTCTTAAATATGCAACCTTGCACTCATTTATGGCTCTGTCTAGGGGTAGCATCGCTACCTAGGCCCAAATGTAATAGGCCTTCAATATAAAGTATAGGGACTACTATAGGTCCAAACGAATCAAGGAAGGAATATTTAGGATGACCCTTGTACTTGATGAATCCCTATAGGAGAATGAGGAGACATTTCAATTCAGTTATAAGAGGGCCAACTGTACCCTTGATCCTAAGTCAGTCAAGCTAGTTCTTCTATGAAGGATCAAGGAGGACATGTTGGAAACCATAAACATGACGTTTAGAGGATGTATCTATCAATTATCATGTGTTGAAATCAAACTTTTATTCAGGAATCACTCTAGGGCTGCTAGGAAGAAGGGAAGGGATAGTCAAGGCTTAGTCAGTTCTTCTCCATCCACCACATCCGTCAAGAATGAGATAGGGAACATGTTACGGGATTTCAAGATTTAAATGTTTCATACCTTTACATTGCAAATGGATACCATGCAAATCAAGAGAAACAAGGAGGAAGCATAGAGGGCACTAGTTATTTTTTTCCTTAGATGCACCAAAAGACATCCTAAGAATGAGTTGCCATTGAATGTCATAGAAGTATACCTAGTCTATGAAGAAAATAATGCAACAAATAAATGTCTCTTTTTCAAGACTAAAAGTTATATGCCAAGGGGCAGAAGTTGGATCGTAGAAACTTTGCTTCGTTAATCAAAGAAGACCTCAAGGACCTCTACTATATCAATAAGGCATGTAAGGTGCACATTATTCTTATCACAATCCCAATAAAAATGCACCCTCGTAACCTTGGTAATATTTCACATATCCATGATGGTACATACTTCCTTTTACAATTATGCTCCTTCATATACACCTCAATTTGTCAACCATCCTTTTCAACCATATCCACCTCAATATTCTTAAGGTGGGAACTCATCACAAGGGTGGAGGCGTCAAGTCAACCAGCCTCCTACATTACTGTCTACATCCCAACCTTAACCACAACCCACTCATCCTACTCCACCTAAGAAACCTAAAATGTCTTCTCAACCCAATATGAACGTGGACAACAAGAAAACACCACAGCTCTATAGTGGAGAGACATCCTATCCTTCTTATGTTGTGGAAAACTAGGAGATCAACCTTCGGTCTTGGAGAGTGCTCCCAAAAAATCACCTACCTTCTTCAGTTGAATATCTTGAAGAAGAGAAGGAGGATAGTGCCTCTCATGTCAATCCACCTCCCTTTCCTAAGAGGTTGATCCACCCTAACCAGCACACCCCAAAAGAGGTTGAACTTCTGTGAGAACTGAAGAATTTGTGTGTTAAGATACACCTTCTCCTAGCTATTCAATATGTTCCCATCTATAATAAGATTATTATGGAAAAATGTTCAAAAATATTGGGATAAGAAAAATTGACACCACCACCATAAATGTTGTTGAGGAACTATCTGATTTAATTCTTGGGAGGGTGATATTCCTTAAATATTTATACCCTGGAAACCTAGTAGTGGACATTCACACTGATGGCATTATAGTCCCTAATACCCTAATTTTTCTTCGAGTTGTAATCAATGTGATGACTAAGGAAACCATGCTAAATATAAATCTCTAAGGGGATTTGATGAAGACCACCACATTGTTATAGCTTGCAGATAGATCCATAGTAGCTCCTAAAGGAATTGTTGAAGATGTTATGGTCTCCATTTATTCTTGTGAGTGTCCTACTGATTTACTGGTTCTCCAAACCAAAATGAGGTTCAATAGTTATCCTCTCTTCTTAGGAAGACCTTGGTTGGCCAATGCTGATGCCTACATTAGTTGTAGGGTTGGGAACATGACTATTAAGAATGGACATTTATCAAAACAACTGGTATTGTATCCTCATACTCAACCTTCTATTGAACATGACTTACCCTTGTGGTTAGAAGAGGAGGAAGAGGATGATTTGTATCACACAAACCCCTACCAAATGTGCACTATAGATACTATTACAGGAGGGGAGAAACCTGATGAACATGACCTCATTGACCATATCCTTTAGAACAAACATCCCACTCCCATACCAATTGATGATTTAATGAAATAATCTAGGATTATTCCTTGGATTGACTTATGCCCCATTGATTCATGTGTAGAACATGTTAATATTGTAGATTTTAGCCTATCCAGAACTCTATATATAAACCCTTCTCTCTCCGCCAAACTAGGAAGAAAAAGTTTGCAATGATCTGAGGCAACACCTAGATGCTTATTCTTAGGATTATAAGCAAATGGAAGGTGTGCATCCCTTAATTTGTACTCATCCTATTTACATCAAGGATGGATGCAAGCTAGTGTGACAAACCCAAATAAGGATGAACCAAACTCTTATACAAATTGTGAAAGAAGAATTACAAAAGCTACTAGATCCAAGGTTCATATATCCCATTTGAAATAGTGGGTGGCTATCACCTCTTGTTTTAGTTCCCCAGAAGAACCAAAAGTGGAGACTCTGTCTGATTATTTGGGACTTTACAAGGCTACAAAGAAGGACCATTTTCATTTACCCTTCATTAACCAAGTCGTATAGATTTCTTCCATTCGGTATGTGCAATGGAACTGCTACTTTCCAAGTCAGTATATTTGTTGAAATTGTTCATGAATCTGTTCGAATATACATGGATGATTTCACTTCTTATGGGTGTGACTTCCATGAAGATCTCTCCAATATTTGAAAGGTCTTTAAGAAATGTATTTAAATGAATATCTCATTGAGCCCTACAAAATGTGAATTCTTAATGAGTGAAGGGAGCGTCCTTGGCCATTCCTTATCCAAGGAAGGGATACAGGTTGACCGAAACAACATTTCCATCACCAAAAGGGTTTGTATCACTCTAAAGCAAAGAGATATCAATAGTTTCTTAGGATTAGTTGGTTATTACAGGAGATTCATCAAAGTCTTTAGTAAAATGGCTTCAGTTTGGATTATTGGCCAAGGATTCAGACTTTTGTTGGACAAGAAATTGTCAAGAGGCCCTTGAAGTGTTGAAAGAAAATTTGACCAATGCACCCATACTTAGGGGTCTGAACTGGGCATTTCCTTTCCATATCTATATTGATGGATGAGATAAAGTTGTGTGGGGAGCCTTAGGCCAAGTAGAATATAAATTTCATTATGCTATATATTTCATTAGTAAGACTTTGTCTAAATCTGGGTTGAATTACATTGTCACTAAAAAGGAACTTTTAGCTATAGTACATTCTTTAAACAAATTCAGACACTATATCACTGGGTATCAAAATTTTGTTCATATTGATCATGCAACTATCAAATATTTGATGAATAAGATTGATGGAAATGTTAGGATAATTATATGATTTTTAATGTTAGAACAATTTGATTTGACTATTATAGACAAACCAGGGAAAGAAAATGTGATTGAAGTTTTTTTTTCCATTCCAACCTTGCCCATAATTAAGAGAAGATGGTGGATGATCAACTTGCAGATGAACACCTCTTTTCCATATATGTGTTTTCTCCTTGGTTTGATGATATAACCAACTACTTCGTTGTTGGTAGGTCCCCTCCTAATCTACCATCCAGAGAGAAAAGAATGATTGTAAGGAAAATCTCTCCTTTCACTTGGATTGCGGGAAATCCTTTGAGATTGTGACTAGATCAGACCTGGAGGAGATGTGTAAGAGAATAAGAGGTTTTTGACATCCTCTTAGCATGTCATGATGGATATTATGGTGTTCATTTTGTTGCTAAAAGGACAACATTCAAAATTTTTACAGGTTGGTTACTATTGACCCACTTTGCATCAAGATGCAAAGAGATACACCACTAGCTTTGAATAGTGCCAAAGCATGGGAAGGCCCACACCTAGGGATGAAATTCCCCAACAACCTCAACTGGACTTAGAGCCATTTGTTAAGTGGGGAATGGATTTCATTGGGCCAATTGATCCACCATCAGGACAGAGTAGGTACATCATTGTGTGCACTGGTTACTTAACAAAGTGGGTTGAGAGAAAGGAAGTAAAAGTACCATCTGAGTAGAAAGCGGTTGAGTTTTTAAAATAAAACATCATCTACAAGTTTTGGTATCCAAGGGAGGTAGTCACCAATCAAGGAGCATAATTCACATCAAAATCTAATTGAATGTATCATGAGGAAACACCATATCGTGCACAAGACATCCATTGCCTATCATCCTCAAGAAAATAGCCAAGCGTATGTCACAAACAAAGCATTGGAGAACATCGTCACCAAGCTTGTTAGGAATAGTAGCAAATATTGGGCAGAAAGACTAGTAGAGGCCACCTGGGCCTACAACACCAGTTAGAAAAGAACCATTGGGTTCAGTCCATATGACTTTGTTTATGGGAATAAGGATTTTATTTATATTTAGTTTGAATATAACACTTTGAGGATGGAAGCTCAGTTGGACTTAGACTCCACTACAACATAGCAAGAAAGGTTGCTCCAACTTAATGGTTTAGATGCTCTCCTACACACTGAAGTAATACAACTAGGAATAAAGGTCTGTCATGACAAGAATATCATGGAAAAGACTTTTCAAGAAGGAGATTTGGCCCTGTTATATGGTTCTAGGTTCAAATATTTCAAAGGGAAGCTAATGACAAGATGGTTGGGTCCATACCTTGTAGAAATGTGTCATTAAAATGGATCTATCTAGATCATAACCATTGATGAGAAAGGTATTACCTTACCTGTAAATGGTTATAGGTTTAAGTTATATAGAATATCCTTGTCCAAGGAAGAATTTTTCAGTTCAATCAATAGATAATTAAATGTGATTGGGGGTTTCATAGCTTCTAGTCCACAACGTCCCTAAAATTTTGAAAAAAAAATAAATAAGAATGCCTGGATGAAAACCTCTACGAGGCATATGAGGCCCATTGAATGGTTGAAAACTTCTCTAAGCCAGCCTAGGAGCAAAAAAAGAGAAAAAAAAATAAAGATCCCTAGGTGAAATCCTCCTCTGGGGCACCTAGGGTAGGCATGCACGCTGAAAATCTCCATAGAGGTAGCCTACTTGTCTCAAATAAAGAAAAAAGAATAAAGAAAAAACAGAAAAGGAAAAAAGAGGAACACAAGGAAGATGCTTACACCATGCTTGCTAACCTTTCCCTTGTTTTACAACAACTGTATATCGTTGGAAGGTTTCATGGATACAAGACAAAGAATTCAAGCTCTCATCCATCCTTCCATATATGCACCCAATCTCCATAATATTCACCCATATAACCATCTCTCTCCACCATCCAATCAATAATAAATTTCAATTTCACCTGTTGATTGTGATGCTACAAGAAGGACATGCATTTCTACAAGAGGTCATGTAATTCTACAAGAGGAGCCTGTTAAGCTACAGGAGGGAAATCCAATGAGGATAAAAACCCAAAATAACATTAATTCTCTATTAAATGATAAATAGGGTCCTCCAATTATTTACTCATCATCCATCCATCACCCATCCACTCCATATTACCAAAACTTGCTCAAATTTTCCACTTTATCCTACCTCTAAAAACACAAAAGCCATTGTTTTCTATTTCTCCAATGTACTCCAATGTATGCACTACTTCCTAATGATTCTAACCATATTATGATGGCTTGTCATCATCTCCCTCAACAAAATCATGCAAACTGAATACTTCAATGGAGGATCAAAAGACTCTTATAGGAAGAAAACTCGTCCTATAGGAGCCTGTGCAATCACAACAGAAGTCACTAGTTTTGTTTTTCACCCAAAGAGGGCATGACAAAGCTTTTTCTAGAACCAAAAAGGGACACATCATCCTCAAGAAGGCTTCCCACCAGAAACAACTTGGACATCAGAGAGGCACCTGCACACACAACAAAGTCAACAGTCAAGGTATCATCAAGTATGAAGACATGCATAGGAAACAAGTAAAAGAGTCAACTCCCTTGATCATAATGTTATATGGCCCAAATCTAGCATGCAACCATCCACATCATTTTGATCCATAGGTGGGCTCAGGTATGGCAACCCTCACCTCTTCCATATGGATAAGATGACAAAAATGTGTAATGGTCATTTTTAATAGCCTCGAGGTGGCTAGTGAACGTGGACACACTCAACTAATAAACTTATGTTTGTGTTAAGTCACCCATACAACTTAGATATCTCAAATCAAAATGAGGTGGTGTCCTCAAATAGTGGTGTGATAATCGTGAGGAGAGAGAAATGAATATGAGTGGGGACAACATTCCAGAAAAGGAAACTCGTGTTAATTCCATGTCACAAGACCACTCTAAGATTTTACCCAAAAGAGGATATTATGTATTGGGCTCAACTTCATTTTCACCATCACTCATTCCAGAAACATCTAGAGGAAGGATGAGTTATTGTATCAGACCACCTGGGGTGCCACCGGGAAGTTTTGAACCTTGTCTACAAGTGCTAGAGGAGGAAGCAAAAAGCAAGCTTGCAAGTGCTACAGGAGGTCTCAGAAGGAGCTATAAGAGAAATTTTAAGGTGAAAAAGGAGCCACAATGGATCAAAATTGTCTGAAAACCATCATGCACACAAAAAATTGTTTTGACAATAAGAAATTGACAACCTCCTTCCTTGTTTTTACATCCATTTGCATGAAGTCTACTTGAAATTGAGAGCATGTAATAGTCAGTCAAGAAGTAGGAGGTATTTTTGAAATTTATTATGGTTAAAGGAAAATAAAAGTAGTTTGGCTGATATCAATTCGAGCACCCATCTCCCTCACTTCTACCAAAAAATTTAACATTGTTCTGCCACTGATATTATTCAATCTGCTTTTGAATTGCACACATAAATAACAGCAAGGAGGAACAATACAAGGATTATTTAACAAAAGAGAACCCTCAAACACTAAGAGGATTCACCAACACCCTCCTAAAGTGGACATATTCATAAGACACCAATGCTTGGGTTTCTTTGAGTTGTTAAAGGGGTATGATGATGATCTTGCTCTTGAATTTTCCATGGCATTACATTCTCAAAACGAAGAGAGTGCCACTACTCTTTTCGAAGAGTTTTCCATCTCTCTCAGTCCTGTAACCTTAAGCATAGTGACCACCTTGCCCCTAAGAATTAGGTGGAGCAAAGAAGACAAGGAAGTGAGTGTCACAACAAGTAAAAACTTCTTCATTTCAAATGTGAAGCTTGTAGAAGATAAAAATGGAGTAAGAAGAGAAAGTATACCTTACCCTTGGGATGATGTAGCTTACCATATCCTCAAGTATATATATTTTGAAGGGATATTGAGTGTGGTTTATTCCTACCATTTCATATTGCTCCATGAGCTGATATTCAAGGTAGAATTTCCTCTCCCTCAAAGACTTAGTATTACCCATTTCCTCCTATAGTCAATCATGGAGATGAGACAAAAGGTGAGGGAAGGAAAGAAAAAACACTTAACTCACCATGCCATAATCAAGTTAGTAGTGATGGATGCTTTGAGCCACTTAAGGATCGCTATCCCATGGACTATATTTGTGGACATGGATAGGGATGATTTCATAGAAACTCATTCCATCACACCTGGAGATGCACCAGCCTAAGGCATTAGAGGTAAAGAAGGAAAAACAAAAGAAGGAGAAGGAAAAAAAATAAAGGAGGAAGGGGAAACAAAAAGAAAAGAAAAGAGTAGATAAAAACAAAGGAAAAGGAGGCAGCAAAGACAAAGTAAGGGGAAGCATAAATTAAAGGAAAAGAGGGGGAGAAGCATGTAGAAGAAATATTAAACATTGAGGAGACTTATAAAACCCAAGGAGTAGAGAAACAACCACATCAAACAAGTTTATCTCTAGGGGATACTGAACATGAAGTATCTGCAACATTGGCTACATTGGGCACTATTATCAAGCCCAAGAGAAGAAATCAAGACAAGGTCACATATATTTCAGAACTAGGAAGAGCACCATAATTAGACAAGGGAAACCACAACCTCCGAAAAAGGTCCCTACCAATTTTGATGAATCACCAAGTAAAAGGGAAGAAGTAGGACCCAGTGAAGGAAATACTGAGTAGGTCACTCCTCTTAAAACCAAAACCATGTCAGTTGTAGCATCTATGGGTAGGCCTAGCACTAGCTCTATGACATTCAAGAATCCAAGGACACAAGCTTCCTTTGAGAAATTAGAAGAAGAGAAGCTACATGATGAATAGGAGAACCTATAGGAGAGACAATTTTCTATAGGAGAGAGGGTTTTCTACAAGAGGGTCAGATGCCACTATAGGAGGAACAGGGGAAGCTACAGGAAAAAAAAGAGCTACAAAAGGAACTAATCACCTAAAACTCAGTTGGGAGGGCCTAGAAGGGCTCCAAGAGCCTGACTGACAACCTCGCTTAGGGTATTACTACAAATTTATTAAAGGAAGAAGAGTTATCCTCGAAACATTTGCAATTCCACTCCTCTATGAGTTGGAGATAGAGAGAGGAAGAACCATAGGTGGATGAAAATTGAAAATCTAATCATGTGTAAGATGTGGACTCATGGAGGATAATTTCTTTGAAATCTATAAGGAATTAAGTGGTTTGAGACTAAGGGAGACTATTATGAAGGAGAATATACAAGAAGAAAACATAAGGTTGAGAGAGAGGTTGTAGGAGAATCAAACGCAACTTGCCACCATGGAAAGTCTCTCTATGGAATCCCTTCAATGAAGGAAGCCATCCAAATGTTGTTCTCTCTTCCTCAAATAACAGTGGTTGTAGTTCCAAATAAAAATTCTAACACAATATGGGTCTCTATCTTTTCAGGACTACAACCATTTTATTGAGTTTTGCAACCAAACTAGTATGGAAGACATGGAAAAGTTAGTTGAATTCTATATGCATAATTTCACTTTGACAGATCTAAATTTTTTGGATCCTAATTCAATATTGGGAGACATGAAACTAATGGCATTATCATATTGGTTGACTCATGAGGAGACAAGGGATGAAGAGGTGAAAAAGGTAATGAAAAAGGAGGAGAAGGAACCTTTGTATACTAGAACAGAGCTACTAAGCCCCTAGGTTTGTCATCAACAATCATAACCTCATCTCTAGTGATGCTACATTAGGACCCAAATAAATTTCTACCCAAGAGTAAGCCACTTTGCATTTTGAGTACACCTTTAGAATGTTAAGAACAAAGAGTCTGCAAGATTTCCAGAGAAGATGGCATGCCTTACCCCACAATCTATAGGTCAGAGAATACCACTCTCCTGAAAGGTTAAGAAATGCCTTGAAGAGAACACCATTGTATAAGAAAATCATGTAGAGGATTAAAATCAATTAGGTAGGACTAAAACTCACTCCACCCTTGTTTCTAAGCTTACAAGAAGGAAGAGATGAAACATAATATAAGAGGGAATGGATTGAGATAGAAACAAATGAATTCTTTTGCCCACCAAACAACACACCATCTGAGGAGCCTTGGAATGTAGGAGAGGAAACCAAGACCATGAAAGGGCTTCACATGGATGACTAATTTTCTCAACGGATGAGCAACACCATCAATAGGCGGGTGATGATGATCCACGTCAACAAGTATATTTTGAAGATCATCATTCCTTCCTCCAACGTTAAAATTATCCTTTTCTCACATTAATTCACATTTTTTGTTATATTATGCTTAGTAAGAGGAGTAAAGGGTATTTTTTGTAGTATATGGCATAATGTGGTTTAATTCTAGGAAAAAGAAGGATTATTTAGGAAACCACTATGAATGAGCTTGATGGAGACAAGTAGGAGAGAATTGAAGGTTTTTTGACCTCCTTAACTCCCTAACTCGACATGGGATCACAACATTGTCTCTCATGAGTTCAAACTGATTTCCATTTGAGTAAATCCTAGTACAAGTGAAACTCAAGAGGGACAAGGTCCATCATTTTTTAGATTAAGGAGGAAATCAATCCAATTTTCAAGGGAGTTGCTATCACCTACCCTTTGTATAAATAAGTGAGATCAAAATATCATTATGATTCAAAGTTTTGATTCAACTAGTTGTAGCTATTGATATTAGGACTTGACATTGTCATTTTAAACTTTTATGTGATGTATGAACCTTTTACTTTATGATAAGGAGAAGTTTGAATTGAGCTACATCTGAGTTAGTTTCAGAGGGATGAGACACTTGGGTTTGGGTACAACCCATAGGCTTTGGTTCCTCTTTTGTACTTGTGTTTTGTTATCAATTCTAAGAATTTCATTTTTTCTTTCATTTCGATAGAGGTTAACCTATAAAAACATGTGATTGCAAGATTCTAAATCACCTCTCTTGTGGAAGAATGGGTGCAAATATTCACAATATTAGTCCAAAATAATTGATTTTATGATTTCTTGGAAATAGATGAATGTTAGTTATTCTTGTTCAGATTTGATTTCTATAGCTTTGAAGTAAGCTTAGTGATTAGAGTAGTGTTATGGAATAAAATAGATTTTGTTTAAATTCAACGTATCTTTTCCATCATAGGTTAGATCACTTTGTTAATGATCAATGGATGTATGCATGTGGCTGGTTGTAGGGCTATGTTGATTTTCAAGGGAGGGCACCTATTACACCTCCATATTCTCTTTAAACCCCTTAATTATTTACCAAAACTTTGTTTCCATAGTCACTTTTCCTAGTAAACTTAGGACACCATGAGCGTTCATCCTATTATAAGAAAATGCCTCTAAGAGTTCTTGGGCTTAGCTAGGGGGCTCAACCCAACCTTCCTTCACTCTATATAACCTCCATCCACCTCTTCATGCCATCAAGACATCATTTTCACCTTAAATATCCTCTCAAAACCCCTTCTATAGCATTACAGGCCCTCCTGTAGCAATACATGACCTCCTATAGCAACACCTATAGCAGGCCTATAACACCACTTTTCTTCAATAATTTTGATCCCCACTTCAACTTTAGCTTATTCAAGATGAGAAGTGACAACAATCTATGATTTTATGATTAGGTGAAGATCCTAGGCCACTCCAACCATTCCTTTTCCTCATTGCAAAAAAATAAGTATAATTATATTTTTAATCTCACATATGACGCAAGTTAGGTTTCTATTTTTCAAACAAGTGTGAAATAAGTAGATGATAAATGCAATTATTTTCATAAATTGATAAATTATGAAAGCTAGAGTAGCTTTCTTTCTCCAAGTAGATTAGCCCTTATCCTTTCATGAAATGATTAATTAGCATCTACAAGTTGAGAAAATGGAATTTCCACTTTCATAGCTAGAATTAGCTTTCAATTGTACTTTTATAAGCAAGATTCCACTACAGTTTAGTAAGAGGAATTGTCTATGAGAACTTTGATCTAATGTCATGACTGAGGGTGGCATGAGTAGAATCAAATCTCCTCCACATATAACATTGTCACCTATAGGTTTGTACGAACCCTGACTTGATAATTTTAGTTGAGAAATGCTTGGAAGTTGCAACATTCTTGGTGAAATAGCACGACTCACCACTAACGATAACAAATACTATACCCTTTACCTCTCAACATTTAATGTAGCCATCGATGGGTGCTAGTCTAAGAAGGACCTGATAATAGAGAGAATGTAATCTACTATGTTAGCAAGAACCTCTCTGGGTTTGAATTAAAGTGTGAGGTAGTTGAAAAAATAGCCTTAGCCCTCATCCACTTGATACATAAGCTTAAGCATTACATAATATTATGAACCACTGCCATAATAGAAAATATCAAACCTATGTGATAATTTCTCACTCGTCGTATGATGAAACACAAATATGCTTGATGGGTCATTATTTTGCTAGTATTTGATCTTCATTTTTCCTCCCCCAGGAGAAAGAAGGACCTTATCCTCATTGATTTCATCAATAATCTCCTAATAGTGAACCAAGGATCCCCCATGAATGATGTGTTCCCCAATGAATTTTTTTTCTTAGTATGAACATATGAGCCCTTGTATGGGGACATCCTCCTATTTGTTTGAACTTTGAAGCTCAAACCTCGGCTTTCTCATGACGATTAGAGGTGAATATGCCACTAGGTCCTTTGATACCTTCTTATAGGGGATTTCCTTTATCAACAAAGCATCGACAACATACTTTTTCGATGCCTTCCTCATAAACAAGTTGACAAGGTCTTAAATGATTTCCATAGTGGGGGCTTGTGGTGTCCACCTTTGTGAGACGACCACCACTAAAAACATTCCTTTGTTCTGGTTATTTCTAGCCACCCTTTTCCATGACTCTATTCAAGCACTTAAGATATGTGAGTGGTTCCAAAGATATAGTCATAGGGCATGAGCCACACCAGCTCCCATGAACTCAATCATCTTCATCATCCCCTTATACGAATGGGCATACACTTCATGACCCGCAAGCCCCCATCATCTAACAACGAAAAGTATATTGTGGTTGTTATAGACTACTTTTCCAAATGGGAAAAGGTCATGCCCACATGCAATAACATCGAAAAAACCATTGCACATTTTTTTTGTAACCATGTCAAAACATGGTTCAGTGTTCCCAAGGAGTTGGTATATGGTCATGACAAACATTTCGAGAAAGAAATATTTTAGAAGTTATGCTAAAACCTTGTTTTCTCTCATGAGTTCAATTCCCCATACTACCCTCAGTCCAATGGTCAGGTAGAAGTTGTCAACAAAGTACTCAAAACGATGTTGCAGTGTATGGTGAACAACAACAACAAAAAACTGGCACCACATGGTGTTTTCAGCACTGTGTGTGTAACACACGGCGGTCAAAGAATCCACAAGTTTCATGCCCTTCCAATTATTTTGTGGGGTCGATGTAGTCCTCCCCAATGAGTGCGACATCCTTACCCTTCACTTAGAAATCGAAATTCTCACCAACATTTCACCTTTAAAACAAAGGTTGGTCCAGTTGGAACATGTTGACGAAAGTCAATGGGAATATCTCCAACATAATGAAGCACACAAAAAGTGGACGAAAGTCACCTTTAACCATAATGTCACCCACCAATCCTTTATTGAGGGGGAATTACTAATTAATTACGATGTTTCTGAAGAAGTGTTTGGACCATGGAAATTTGAGACATTATCGAAGGGCCCTTATATTTCAAAAAATTGCCTCCTTAAGGGGGCATACATATTAGTAGATCCCAATAGGACTTTCCTCAAAGATCATTTCAATGGGCTCTATATTAAAATGTTCATCCATAACATTGCAATTAGCCCTAATATGAAAATTTATGTACCGTTACTTATTTTTATGATGATCAATTCATCATGGATGCACTCTGAAACCTTTGTTTCATCATGTGTCAGAGATGGATCATCTACAGGCCTAACATGACGGATTCATTGATAATGCTTCTCGATTGTCGCAAAACCTTGTCACAATAGCCTGGGCCATATACTCTCTTGAACGCACCCCATGTCTTACCAGTGCACACTGTATAGTGTTAGAAACAAAAAATCAAGTTGAGTACAGCACCATCATAGGCCTCTTGGCCAATGCCTCACATCTAGGTATCAATGATCTGCATGTATTCCTTGATTCCTAGCTTATTGTATCATAGTTAAATAGAAGCTTGAAGGTTCGCGATCAATGCCTCTTTCAAAAATATCTGCATGAAAAAAGGTTAGCCCGAAGTTTTAATCACATCACATTTACACATATACCAAGAAATCAAAATCATATAGCTCACCACATATCTAATCCAATCCTAAACTGGCATGTATCACATATATATTTCCATCAATAAAGATGAAGCATCAATATAATATCCATCACATAAATGAAGAAATAAATGATATGTATAGAAGCATATCATCAGGACACATCATCATAGCCACAAAGAATTGCATCTCATATATCTACATACATACATACATACATACATACATACATACATACATACATACATACATACATACATACATACATATATATACATCTGTTTGCTCAATCCCAGGAAAAATAAGTCATCAAAAAGGGGAGCATCCTCATAATGGGTTCTTTCACTAGTACATACAAAAAAATTCTATCTAGGGTTGTTCCCCTACACCTCTCGTATGAGGACACACTTCATAATCCAAAGCTAGAAAGGGATGTGGCATAGCCACTGCCATCACAAGGCAACGAAGAGTAAGTCGTAGTGCCCTATCATGCGCTAGCACCATCTCCACCACCACCTCTCCCAATCCAGACCACCCCTCCTTAGTCAAACCCCTCGTCAATATGTCTACTTG
The DNA here is from genome assembly GCA_000404065.3 of Pinus taeda. Lineage (NCBI taxonomy): Eukaryota > Viridiplantae > Streptophyta > Pinopsida > Pinales > Pinaceae > Pinus > Pinus taeda. The sequence goes on from APFE030707913.1 coordinate 93,110, forward strand.
ATCCTAGGTGCCCACATAATCCCTCAATTGTGCCTCTAAAGTCATTGATCATACCTCATCCACCTTGGGACACTTCCATAGCATCATTATCTCGCTAGAAGCAGAGGAGCTTGTCCCATCTCTATAGTAACCACCAATCTCGATCCTACAGTATTTCACTAGCCTCTTTACTTCCACCTCTCCCCAACGTCGCTTCCTTATTGTGGTATAGCCGCCGGACCAACTAACCCATGAATTGTAGATCATTACCTACTAGGTAGGCCAATGGTCTTCCATAGGGCCCCACATTTGTAGGAAAATATACATGGTATGCACATCCTCCACACATATGCATCATAAATATATATGTAAAGAAGCACAAACATGTAGAAATCACAAATCACATACTTGTTGGCCTTCCATTGTCACCAGGAGGAAGCCCCATATCTGGATCACCCATCAAGTCCACTCCATGATATAGGTTCATCTAATGGTTAGACACGAACCAAACCTCCATCTCTTCATTCCAATAATGACCTGCGAAACTGCCACCAACCCATGGCAACACTGGTGACCATCGTCACATCTGTGGGTCCCTAATAGGACCTAGTGGCACCACTAGAAAAGGCCATAGCATCACGACTTGCTCATACATAATACTATAGAGAATTATGGCATAGAAGAAGCTCCAAGCCACTACCTATCAAACCTCAATCAACTGGGATACCATCCCCCAATATACGAACCCAACCTAGTCGAAAAAGTGCCCTTCCTGCAACCTCTACATTACTGCAATTTGAGGCCCCAATATTTGGTGAGGAGCATTGACCCTACTAGCTACATAATCATCACCACCATTGCTTTTTATGAGATATCCCTGATAATAGGAACACATGCACCCCTCATAATAGGGGTTGGGCTTATAGTGGCCCTCTGCCTCCCCCCAGTTACAAATATAGATATGCGCAATCAACAAGGGATACATGAACACCTTCCCACGAGACACTTTCCTAACAAAAAATAGATATTACTAAAGTAGTAATCATTACATCAGTGAGACTAATGATGAATATTTGGCAATCCACATCCCAACATCGAATAAGGAGGTGCAAGAACTCATCTTGCAACCTCAAAATTTTCTTTTAAAGTAACTTTAACAACCCCCAACAATCCAACGTCCTACTCACAACAAAATCTTCTACGATAGCTGCAAGAAATGGCTCCCAATCCCACACTCAGCATAACATCCTACCATGAATAATGTCAAAATTCAAAAAATCAACCTAATAGGCTATGAAAATTAATTATCACTCAATTGCATGTCTTTTCGCATAATAGGTGTGGGTGACATGCATATGTTATTCGAACAAACACGTCGCACATGCTTCTATGATCCCACAAACCACGGTGACTCCATATCTATGATAGCGCATCTTATCTCTAATAAGATGCATCGTCGCGTTCCTGTTCATAACACAGGTGTGCAGAAGCTGCGACATTGGGAGGCTGAGCCAAGGCGTCGCCAAAATAGTGATGCCATTTCTTTTGGCCTTCTAGCCACACTACCAATGCAAATGTCATCCAATTACCTGTAGTGTTGCCATGTGTATCCATGAAATACACATGGCTACTATGCAACTGAAGCTCAGTTACCAACATGGTCGATTTTTTCCACCCTAAAAAATACTATATAGGGGACCCCTATATGGCATACCTAGCCTAGTCTACGAAAATGACAAAGGTAGTGTTATGAGTTCTAAATTTTCTCTCCCTTCGCACTTCCAAGGTGAATAGTTTGATCGCAATGGAAATAACATCTCCAAGAACAACTCTAGCCTCCAAGATAGTAATTACAAACGAGGTGGCATAGGGCCCACTTTGCCTTATATATCACCCTTTTTGAAAATTTTCAAAGCTCAATACATGAGCTCATGACCTCCACTTAAAAAACCATGAGAGACATAAGGATTAGTCCCACATCATCTTCCTCATAGTACCTTCCATTCCATTTCAACTCCAAACTCATTTTTTGGGCCCACTACATGCTTAGAACATTACTTCAGGTGCACCTTATCTTGTTTTTTAATTCATCTTGCTTAGCCCATTTTTAGCTTACATATGATTTTATCGATATGTTTTCACTTGTAGTATTGGTCATTGAATTTGTAGGTACATTATAAACTTCCCACCAAAATCAGCACCCCGGTGGTCATCGACAGGGCATGTATCATTTGTCACTCATCATGATAGGCTTCCTACCAAGATTTTCATATCTTGACATCATTTCTCAAAAATGCATGATAGGGTCCATCATCTCGATCACGTTAACCACCACCTCCCCTTGCACATGGTAAACATCCAAGTTGGTTCATAGAATATCCCTACTCTTGGACTACCTCATGTTATAGAATCCCATATATTATTTGGAATCCATGACCATATACTTCGGCCCAAGAGCCACATCACTTGCTTATCATGAATATTAACCTCATTCACCTTTTCTTCAGTTACAGCTAACCCAGCCTAGTCCTCGGGCACCTTACTCCCTTGTGATGGAAAAAGGTGAATGCTCTTGCACGTTCTACAATAGGCCCATCATTCCTCCATATAGAATAAGTCTTTTTGAATCACTTCATCTACCTCATCAACCTAACACCGAGACCATCCAATGGGGCCCCCATCCTAAGAAAATACATTTTACCTCTATCATCATGTAGGCCAATGTCCTCATGGGGCACTTGTCTCCGTGTATGAACATCCAAACTACCTTTACATTCTTTTGGCAAGTGTACAATTTTTTCTTAGGAAAATGGTTCCCACCCATATTTTGATGCCTTGTACCTGGCAGCATTCCCTAGTCTGCCTTGGTGATAACTTACAAGTATCTTACATTTTTGACATATTGGATTCCTTGATTTTATGAAGAAAGCTAGATAAGTTGTTTTTGATATATGGTGACTTGATACTATTGTTAATGCCTGTGATAAGCATGATAACCTTGATTGTAAAATTGTAACAATAAGAATGATACTCATGACCTTATTTTTAGGTTTTCATCAGCTGAGAAAATTTGACAATGTGGTAAATATCGATGCCATATCTTAAGGGTTGGATAATGTGATAAAGAAGTGATGTTGTGATTATGGTCCTTGAAGTATAATCCTATTATCTATTCTAATTATTGTACACTAACCCTTGATGAATGTTTTATTTCATGTTCATAAGTGATGATGAAGTAGCTGATGTTGATATGCTATGAATATGATGCATAAATGTTTGAAAAACATGATATAGTTTGACTTCATGACCTAACAATCGTGCTCATGCATGACAACATTACGATAGATAGGTTGATGACTTGAATGATGATGACTAAAGTGGATTCCCATTCAGAGGGAGAAGCTATCCATGATATCTCTACACCTATTTTATTTGAAAAGAAGACAATTGACTGTTGTAGGAAGAATGCTAGACATAAATAAACATCTAATGTTGTGGAAAAAGGTTTTGGTAGGTTTTGATTTTAGCAGAGAAGGGTTCTCCTAGTCTGAGGGGCAAGAACATAGAAGAATGCTTAAGCGTGTCGTTGTAAGCCTCCCAACGACATGAAAGAATTTCTTCGAGTGTGATTGTGCATATAGGAAAATAAAAATGAAGCCTTATGCATGAGATTAAGAGTGTGATAGGAGTATGCAAGTCCTACAAATATGGAGAAAAAAATAGAAAGCCCTATGAGAAGGAAAGTTTGGATTATTAAATTGCTATAGAGAATTTGAATATGTAGACTAAACTTGTGTTTAGAGGGGATTGGAATTTTCATTTCATATGTTATTTTTATTCAATCATTACATTTATTATATGTCAATATTTGAAAATAGTTGCAAGGGTTTGACAAAATTAGGCTAATTGGCATGACTTAATATAGATGAGAATTATTGGAATTTTGAAATTATTCTTGACACTTCATAGATATGCTTTGGCTTATGGATTGATTGAATTCACAGTGATAACAAGTTAGTATTTTGATCACATTAGGTACTTGATAATGATAATTTTCCTTGATGTGAAGTGACAATGCTATGTGGGAATAGTAAATTTTTGTGATTAATGTTGGCATTCGGTATTGATTATGTATTTAAATCATCATATTTTGGCACATTCGTTGAAGTATAAATAGTCATGATTCAATATGCAATGATCTCACAATGAATGGATGAAACTTATATGACTGATCCTTGGTTTATGTATTTTCATCTAATGAGACAAATGATTTATATTATGTTCATGAAGATGGCTTGATAAGTCTTGCCTTTGATATTTCTTGATATATAATAATTGTTGACATGAAAATAGATAAGGTTGTAACTTGGTATTTGGATGTGAGGTCTATCTAGGACCTAGTCCATATAGTTTGTCATAGTGATGTTGATAGAGAATTTTATGGATTTGATAGTAGATTTTATTTGGCATGTATTGCTTGATAAGATGATTTAGTTGATTTTATTTCACAATATTGATTTGTGTGAGGACAAGTATATTAATTTGATTAATATAATGTTTGTAGGTAGCATTGTATGGTTTGAATAAATCTTTCTAAGCCTTGTATGTCAACTTTGACAATTACCTAGTAAATCCTGAAAGTTATGCCAATTCAAATATGTACTTCAAAGTGGCCCAATGTGTGCTTTTGATTTTGGTTTTATATATTGATGGTCTATTATTGATAGATAATGAGCCTATGATGATAAAAGTAACAAGGATTTTTCCTCTAAAGTTCAAAATGAAGAATATTGGCATGAGGAATTACTTTATGATGTTTAGAAAGGAAAATATAACGTGAAGCTATTAAAGAAATTTTGGAAAGTGGGAATGCAAATCCTTGGACACCACGATGAAATTAATTTATGTAGAGTTATTGTTGAATTTAACTTGGAAACTGACAATTGATTGAAGCACTAATATTTTATTTTGCAAAAAACAACTTAAGTCAATCCATTATTGAGCCACTTTCACGAAGGACCCCTTAAGATATTTGCATGGGATGATCAATTTTTGTATGAGATATTATTCATATAATATATGACTACATGGATGTAGTGATATTTTTTGGGATCATGATTGATGAGATAAGCACGTATGGGTGCTGCTTTAGTATGATATTTTCCATGATATTTTGAATGAAAATTCCATAGCTTAAAGCACAAGCGAGGTTGAGAATGATGTTGCTAGCATGGCTAGAAGTGAGGTAGGTTGATGAAACTCTTTAGAGATATATTTTGAATAGGTTCTGAATGTGATAGAGATACATTTCAATAATAAAGAGTGGGATCTAATTTGTAGATAATCTCAAATAGAGCTGGAACTGAGATATCTTCATATATTGAGACAATGCTGTTATACAAGACAAGCTTGGGCTTTTGGTTGTTTTCTCCTTGATAGGGAGGATGAACAAGCTATCCTTTTATATATTATTTTTTTCTAATATAATATTTGATTTGATGTCCTGCATGAATAGGATATTTCTACTATTGAGACATTAAGATTAAACTCTTCAGTGAGTTGTTTAAGTTGGTACTAAAGATGAGCACGTTGATATCTTTATAATTTATAGATCTATATTGATTGAGGATATTGAGTTATATCCTCTCCTCCGTCTGAACTCACAGAGTATGGAATTGAGATGGAGAGCTCCTAGGGTTGAGGGATATCTCGGTAATATGGTATTACCACTATTTATTAGCCATAAGGTGGAAGATGTTTCTCTCTTATCTTAGCCTATGTAGAGTATTACCCTATTTCACATCACACCCTTAAGTTGGGTTTGTTGTGATCGTCTCTTATTGTCTCACCCATGAGTTGAGAAAGAGCTTGGGGGCGTCTGATCCTTACCTTTGGTAAGTTAGGTATCTTGCCCAAGCTGATTATGATGTAGGTTTTTTATCACATGACCCCTAAGGGTTATTGCTAGGAAGATCAACAAGTAATAAGATGGCTCTTATTCTTACCTCGTATATCAAGTGTTATCTCACCCATTGATTGCACAATGTGATGGCTGTGATCCTTGCTGGGTAATTTCTATGTCGCCTATTACTCGATGAGAGGACTTGGGGTGACAATGTCCAATAAGAATTTCCCCACTATCATAGACATGAGCTGAGAGTGTCCCATAGGCCCTTCCCCATTGTTATTTGATTCCATGTTTATATGTGCTCCCCAATATGGTTCCAGGTTAAGTAGTGCTCCTTGATGATAAGTTCTCTAATGTTTCCCGAGTAGTAGCATTGGGATCCCCATTGGAAGTAATTATGGGTGGTAATAGTGGCTCCCCAATGGATAGAGGGTGGTAGCTTGGGCTCCCCTATTATGTCAAATTCTTAATATTTTAGATTTGAGAGTGTTCAACATATGAGAAAAGTAAGAGATTAGTATGGATAAGCATAGATGAGTCGAGATAATAAATCATGACGTTTGATGATGGGATACTTGAGATAGGATATGATTTGGGGATAGGGTACTTGCGAAGATTACATGATGCAGTTGGAATTTCTCCCTAACTGAGAGGGACTTTTAGTTTTCCATCTCAGTGACAAATTCCAATCATGTGAGTAGATTCATCTTTTTAAGAGGACCAATTTTTACTTTTGAAGCAATTGATTTTAACAAGGGAAAGTGTATGTTTGAATTGAAGCTGACATGTGCACAGAACGACAACTTGACCCAAAAGAGAAATTCAAGACCCTTGGATGGCTATAAATACAACACAAGTGACCCTCTTTTGGACATCATTATCATGATCATTTTTATTTCTTTGGCTAGACTCGCAAATATTTGAGGTGGTTCATGGAGATTGGTTTGTAGAAGTCTGAAATTGTAGGGTTTGAAGCTCGCATGTGAGATCTAGAGTTTCGTTTTCCATCCACAAGGACAAAACATGCATTTTTTGGCTGCAACAATAGATATGCATGCCCATGAGTGTGGTTGGAGGGTTTCAGCCGCATGCACGTACTCTCCACTTGTGGTTGGAAACTAGGGTTTATTTTTTCATTTGATCATAGCCGACCACAAAAGCTGGTAGTTGATTGCAAACAGTGACAATTGACTACAGGCTTTTAAATTAGGGTTTTTATTATTAGCATTGTTGGGTTCATCTCATGGATGTTGTTTAGTTTATTTTGTTGGATACATTTCTCGTTGAATAAATGGATCATTGTACTCTATTTATTGAAGCATTCAATGAAAATCTAATAAGAAGAATAATTTGAAATGGTTTTCCCTGTAGTGGGGTTTTCCCTGGTCTCCGACTAATCTTGGTGTCTCTATGTGTGAATGCTTTTCTTCTACTATTCATTTATGTTACGTTGCATTGATGATGATATTTTTCTTTTGGTATAGTTGCATATGTTGTTGAATGTTGTTGTAAAACTGAATAATGTTATGATGTTGTGGGCTAAATTTTTTTATGTAAATAATGAAATCTAATTATCAAAGCAAATAACAATATATCCCTAAGAAAATTTAACAAGGGAGCTACAGGAAGAAAGCCCATTAGCCTAGTTAGGTAAGAGATGGGTAGCATTTTCAAGTAGTTGAGTATGGCCATGATTGTAATCATGTGTTCACTTTTTAAAGAACCCATAGATGGGAAAAGAATTTTAAAAGTGATGAAGTGTGTAACATCACTATAATATGAAACAAAATGATATTTTTGCCTTTATTTGGATAACAAAGGGTATGGGTTTGGCTGTAAAACTTCACCATGAGTGCTTTATAAACTCTTGGCAAGTATGGTCTTGATTGGAACCTTACAAATTGGATATGTATTCAAGGCTACATATTTACATATGGATACAGGTTTCAGCTTGCTTATTCTGGTTTTAAAGTACAAAGGTGAAGGAAAGGAAATGTTGCACGTTAGAGAATTTTTTTTATATAGATCCAAGTATATTGGATTGCAGTACCTGTTTATAATTTTTGAGGACTAAAATTCCTTTAGTGGGGAAGAATCATCTAGGTGGATCCCTGAAAGGATAAAAAATCAAATTCCTTGAATCTCAACGAAACTAGGACTATATCAAAGGGCTCATCACAAGGAATCCAACAATGAAAATGATGCGTCAATCTAATTTCGTAAGCAAAATTTATACCTAGTCAAAGTCATTGTCAAATATGGAAAAAGTGACAAAACTAGCAGAATGCCAAATAAATTTGGAGCATTGTTAAATTGATGGTCCGACAAAACTGGCAGTTCAATTTGGTAGGCCTAAAAAAAAATTGGCAAAGTTTTTATTAATAATTAAATTTGTAGGAACTCCCAAATCTAACAAAAACCACTAAAAATGCTAGAAAAATATGGTCCAATAGTAAGGCAACACATGTCCAAATCAATAGGTGCCACATGGCACCCACTTGGTACCCCACCATGTAAGTCAAATTTACATAGTAGGTGAAATTCTTATTACAAGGTTGTTCAATCATTCGTTAATATAACATATATATTGTGGTTGGTCAAATGTCATTTTAATATGGTTGTTACAACTATATACACCTTATGTAATTAAAAATTAAAACAAACCAAAGGTTCATTATAATTATGCACCATTAAGGGGAGCTCATGGGGTTTGAACGCAAGCAACCCGTGTACCAATTTCAGAGCGTGCCAACGCACCACAAGGATGTTCCTTGTTAACTCTACCCAACAAATGATTATTCAGGAAGTGGTTCATTCATGACATCAGGAGGACTGGAAGGACATTGGAACAATTCCCGTGACAAAATTCAATGGTCATGGAACTATTACTAGGAGGGTTGAACCTTGTCGTGGGCATGCTTTTCAAGGCACATATTCCAAGAAAATATTCCCTAAAATATTCCTACAAAGATTCTACTGTGGAATATGAAGATTGTCTAGGGAGCCAAAGATGATAGTGGTGGAATATAGTTGATTTTATATTCATGTTACTCAAAATTTCACAAGGATATCATTGGTGCAATCATATTTGGGTTTGGAGAAGCGAATATGATGGCTTATGGTAGAATACCACATGTGCCATTAATTTTTTGGCCCAAACTTCAAGGTAGCCTTGCACAAGTTAGAAGGTGGTCGTGTTTATACTCTAAAGTTGTAGAATTCTGAGATGGAGTTCTTGGTGTGAAGTATGTTATAGTTTGAGTAGCCCATTTTCATTTCATCCTCAGGATTGGACGTATAATAATGTATTTTTGCATGTAATTGTTTCATTTTTCTCACGATGAATGAAGAGGCCTCCCCACTATTGAAGTAGGGCCCAATGACGTAGTCTACATTGGATGAACTTCATTATCAAATATTGTGTGCATTATCCTTATGGTATTATTTATTTTTCTTCATATTTAAGTGTTTGCATATACGGTCTTTACATGCCCTTTCGTGAAATTTTGAAAACATAATTGAAGAAAAGATCTTGGATCACTGAATACCTCAAGAAAGCCCTCCCTCTCCTCATCTTAGAGAACCGAAGTGGATTTGTTCCCTGAAGATAGATTAGAGAAAATAGCATCCTTATCCAGGAAGAAATAGACTTCAACAAATGGAGAGAATACAAAGGAATGCTCAGAAAAATTGACATGTCTAATTCCTTTAACATAGTACACTATCACTTCCTATCAAGGGTTTGAAGAAAATGAGGTTTGTAGAAAAAAATTCCAGCTATATTTTAGTATGCATTAGGTTGCCTTGGATAGCCCCTCTATTCAATGGTGGAGTGTTATATTTCTTCAAGTAATCTAGAGGTCTTGGAAAAAGCTTCCCCTCTCAAGGTTTTTCTATATCTTGTTGGTTGATACTCTGAGCAGTTCCAAATAGTTCCATTGGCATTTCAAAACACTTTAAAGCTATTCTATAAAAAAATATTTCAACCTCAATAGGCTCCACAAATGTTACTAAATCTCAAATCTATACACCATCTCACATCTAATTGCAAATTTGGGAAGTGTTGGGATATAATGTAGTAGAGGATTGGAAAAAGTTCTACTATTTAGGGGTTCCTATTTTCTTGTGAGGGCATTTCACTCATGCTTGGCATCTCATCCTTGATAAAATTGAAAGTAAAATGGAGTCTTGGTGAGCGAGATAGCTAAAGTTAGTCAGGATATTAATTCTTATCAAAGCAATTCTTTCAACTCTCCCTCTGTACCAATTCTCAACATTACTAGCTCCATAGTATATCCTTTAGAAAATTGGTCTTTAGATTCAAAAAATTTTATGGGAAGGGGGGAATAAACTACACAATTTTTTCATTTGGTCCACTAGTAGAAAGTAATGGCCTTGAAGCAGTATGGTGGACGAGGCATTAGGGAACTGTCATTGATGAACCAAGAAATAAGGGAAAAAATAGTTTGGAATATCAAAATAAATCATACCTCTTGGTGGATTCGAGTTGTGAAGTCCAAATAGATGCATCCTAAACGATGTTTTAATGAGTCGAGCCTCAAATTTCTAGATATGGATCCCTGGTCTAGAAACTAATTTCTTCGTCTGCTTTCCTTATTAGAAATCACCTCAGTTCGATCACTGGTAATGGGGAAAATATTAATATATGGGAAGTTTGATCTTGAATAAGCTCCGCATGGGCCATCGTGAAGAACGAAGGCCACCCATAGAATCCATGAGCATCTTTGGCAAGTATACTTTGGCCCAAATCTCACAACGGAACACTCTTGGGAATTGTGTTGGATGGAGTATGGAGTTTCCTCCAACACACTCAAGACCTCTAAAAGAGGTTCTTGAGTTCAAGTTAGCTGGTGGTGCCCCCTTAAACCAAGAAGTCCCAAATCGGTGGGGTTGTAAAATCTCTATGTACATGGTAAAGGATGGTTCTCATGATCTTCTCTTAATGAGAAAATTCCATGAAAATCCTCCATTTGGGGCAAGCTATTTCAAAAGTGAATGCATTATGTTGGCTTCATGCTCATAGGAATATTCTCACCTTCGCAAATTTGTTAATGGGAGGAACACAGGGGTCATCTAGGTATTCTTCTTTAACAAACATGAAGAATCCATTAATCACTTGTTTTTGGAATGCCACTTCTCCCTTTCTGTCTGGTCAATTATGCTAGCCCTTTCTTCCCTCAGGTTAAATGGACTTCTAATATGCATATTTTGTTCTCCTCTTGGCCCAAATCCTATGAGGGCTCCCTTCATACCAAATCCATTTTTAATTTTTTTTATGGAATGCGCTACCCAAATATATTTGTTGGTTAATTTGGATTTCTAGGAATAGTGTCATTTTTCATAATTATCCCACTATGATGCATCTTACAGCCTGGAAATCCATCTCCTTCTTCTCAAAGTCCCTCTTTCCATCCCTCCCTGACTAATACACATCTGTAGATGATTTTGAGTTGAAATGGGTTAATTCTCCCCTTTCCCCTCCTTCCATTATTCTCCCCCCTCCTTCCCCTACTTCCTTCCCCTTTTAATTGAAACTATGCTTATATTTTATTGATTTAGATGAATGGAAGAAAAGAGATAGTCATTGTATTTGAAATTTTGATGGAGCCTCCATGAACAACCCAGGGGCGGAAGGAGGGGGAGGAGTTTTAATAAATCCCAATTTAAACACAATCATTACTATTGATGGGGCCTAGGAAAATGATCTAACCATTTGAAAGAGATGTATGACCTTTATATGGGACTTAGCTTAGCCTAAGACAAAGGCATCAATGAAATCATTATTTTGGGTGATTCACAACTTACCATCGATCATCTTGTTAGGAAAAATCCACCCTTAAGGCAATTCTCTATCAAGCCTTCTTCAAGGAGTTTGTAGTATCCTCAACCCTTTCTCTTCCACTATATTCTTTCATATACCTCGAGCCAATAATTCTAATATCTTCGCTGAAATAATCTCGCCTGCCTCCTCTTAGAAGGCTAGTTCGAAGTTAATGGAAACAAAATCCACTTTCCTATCCCCTATTCGCATGACACGTCCCAGCAGCCAAGCCCCATCCCCTCCTCCCTTTTATTAATATAAGCCAAAGTCTCATTTTGATGCATAATTCATTGATCCTAAGGTATGTGAACAATGAATATGAGGGCTCGTGAAACATTGTACCAAGGAATTATACAAGTGTGGGCAATGAGTTGGTTTGTGAAATGGTCATGACCACAAAAAGTGGTATGCACTCCAAGGTTCCTTTCTGGTTTGGGTGCAGTTCTATGGCCCTCGTCTTAGGTTTTCCTCACCTAGTGGCTCTCTTCATTCTCTTTCTTGGTGTCACAATGTTTAGGATGCACTACAAGAAGAAAATTTGGAGCTACATCTCAGCCTCCAACAATAAGGAGGCTATCTTTCTAAGGTATTAGATGAGCTTCATGCCCTCCCACATAAAGTCTCATAACTTAATGATGAACTTGATGTCACCAGAGACTAACTACAATCAATGTAGTGTTAGGATCATACATAAATTGTTCAAAGAGATTCAAGTAATGTTCTTGGCAAGCCTTTTAATCTAGATTTGAATCTTCTACCAGAGAAAGAAAAATTTTCATAGTTTAACGTTAGGATGCTACAAATGTATCTTTTAGTTATCTATTACAAAAATTTTGAGGTCTAAAGTTGGCCTCCTAGGAATATTATACAATAATTATGGAAATAATAAAATAATATTAAATTATCTCATCAAGTTTTGGAGGGGAAGAAAAAAGAAAATACTATTTCAACTCGTATTTTCAACTTATCCCCTTATGAGTTTACTCAATTTTGAGTGGGAGCACTCATTGGATATGGAATTTAATTTTCCATCCAAGGATTACCCATGTTGCATACTTTCGATGGACCTCACTACACGAAAAATGTGAAATACATGAGAAATGTCATTGCAATTATGTTTTTTCATGTATTTCACATTTTTCATGTAGTAGTGTCTATCAAAAATAAACAATATGGTTACTCCTCAGATGAAAAATTAAATTTCGCATCGAACGAGTGTTCCCACTCAAAATTTGAGTAAAATGGTAGGGAGATAAGTTGAAAATATGAGTTGAAAAAATAGTTATTTACTAATTTTTTATCTTCTTACATTTTTCCTCCAATGGTGAATCATCCCCATGGTCGACATCATCACCAGTGAATTCTATTGTTTCTTACAAAGTTGATTTTCATTGTACATTTTGTATATCTCTACTTTTATAGAGTAATCTAATTACTAATAATTTCATGTATTTAAAGACCATGTAACTCTTCATGTATTTGAAAAAAAAACCATGTAACTCAACAAATAGCTTGTTGCAACTGAATGCAAAATTTTATGAAAATTTACTCATTTTTATTAAAAAAATAATGATATAAACTTTGTATAAACTTTTTAAAGAACTACATTATTCACTATATATATGTAAAATAAACTAATAAATAAATATTATAATATATAATATAAATGTCATTACACTAAAAAAAACATCACCAATAATACACATTGAAATACCATAAACTATGAAAAAAATGTGTTCAACTATAAATAAAGGCATATGAATGATTTGATCTCAGCTCTTTAGGTCTGTTAAAATTTCAAAAATAAAAATCCATTAGATTATATTATTTGTTTTTAAGAATTTGAAAAAATATTTGTTATTATTATAAATTCTTTTAAACACACTAATTTTAATTTACACATCACAATGAACACATGTATCATATTAAAGTAGTAGGTAGATCAATTATATTTTTTTTATGGTAAAATTTGGTTAACATATTTAAGTATGGTTAATTACATCGTAAGGCATTTCCTTTTGGAAAACACTTTCCTCTTTGCCACTTTTCATCTTTATTCATCATTGGATTAAATGTTAGAAGATTAGGAAAAGTTTATCCATTCGATGATCGTAAAGTAGTTGGCAGTTGGAAAAAATAATTATTAAACCTAACTCCTTATATCAAAGTTAAGATGCAGGTAGTACGACTAAGGGGTGACCACCAACTTCCCTCGGCCCTGACATTGCCTCGATCGCAACCTGTTCTCTTCGGTGTGAGCTATGTTATCAGTGTTGCATCGGTGTTGCAAGCCCCATGTGCCTTCCACTGCTTCGCTCACACTCTGTGAGTACCACAACTTTCAAATTTAATTATGTTTATGCAGGTTTGTTTATAAATTATTTTTTTCTCTATTCCACTATCAAATGCATATTTGTTGATTGGTGTTTCATAATGGCAGTCATAGGGTTGAAATTTGATTGGTGTTTATTAATGGCAGTCACAGGGTTTAAATTCTTTGTGCTCTGACTTCAAGGAAATCAGGTTAACTTCCTTTTCCATTCTTAAGGAACCTTGTTCTGGTTAAATACCCATTCATCCACGCCTTGCAGCTAATGTCGATAATGTTTTTGTTTAATGTGGTGTCCAATGGTTTTCCATTTCCCTAGTGTTTTCCTTAGGGTTTGGCATAGGTTAGGGTTTTCATTTCAAGATTGTATTTGTCCAGAAAATTTGACTGTGGTAATGGTGGTTCCAAAGATGATGATAACAACTCATAGGAAGTGGCTAGAAATGGCCCCTCCATAGGATTATGAGTGGGAAGATGGTGGCAGTTGGAGAAAACATTACGGCCAATCACAGAAGAGGGCAGTCTCTATAATTTCAAGCTCCTAGATGGCCTTCACCCTACTTTTCTTCCCACCAGTGGCTTCAAAGCGGAGGTCGATGATGAAATATTTGCATCCTCGGACTGTTAAATATTTTCTCTATAGGTCTAGAAATCTTCTTTAAAGTCTTGAAAATAAGGGAGTTGTTTATGGGAATGGATGTGTGATGTGGATAATCTGTCTGTAACAGAGTTATTCAGTGGTAATTACGCAAATTTGTAACATATTTTTTACTCTTACGAAATTATGTTGAAAAATAACTGGAATTGTGTTCTGAATGGGTTAGGCTCATTTCAGCGGACATTTATTCGATTGGCATTAATTGAAGATTAAATTGGGGTTTGATTATCAAGCCATAAAATTATTAATATCTTCTGGATCAACAATTTTGTGCAACATGCATAGTGGAAATTTCATCCTCCCTCTGGAAAACACTTTGCTCTTTTCCACTTGTCATCTTTATCCATCATTGGATTAAACGTTAGATGATTAGAAAAATTTTAGTTATTCGATGGTCATAAAGTAGTTGGTAGTTGGAAAAAACAATTATTAAACCTAACTCCTTATATCAAAGTTAAGATGTAGGTAGTACGACTAAGGGGTGACCACCAACTTTCCTCGGCCTTGACATTGCCTCAATTGCAACTTGTTCTCTTCTGTGTGAGCTCTATTATTGGTGTTGCAAACCCCTTGTGCCTGTCGCTGATTCACTCACACTCTATGAGTACCACAATTTCAAATTTAATTATGTTTATGCAAGTTTGTTTATAACTTGTTTTTTTTTCTCTCTTCCGCTATCAGATGCATCTCTGTTGATTGGTGTTTCTTAATGGCAGTCACAGGGTTTAAAGTTGATTGGTGTTTCTTAATGGCAGTTGCAGGGCTTAAATTATTTGTGCTCTGGCTTCAAGGAAATCGAGGTTAACTTCCTTTTCCATTCTTAAGTAACCTTTTTCTATTTAAATACCCATTTAGCACACCTTACAGGAAGTGTCGATAATGTCTTTGTTTAGTGCAGTGTTCACTGGTTTTCATTGCCCTCGTGTTGTCCTTAGGGTCTAGTGCAGGTTAAGGTTTTTATTCCAAGATTTTATTTTTCCCCTCCGTGGAGAGTATGAGTGGGAAGATGATAACGGTTGGAGAAAACACTACGGCCAATCACAGAAGAGGGCAGTCTCTATAATGGCGAGCTCTTGGATGGCCTTTGCCCTACTTTTCCTGCCATCAATGGCTTCAAGGATGAGGTAAATAATGAAATATTTGCATCCTCAAGGTGTTAAAAATTTTCTCTGCAAGTCTAGAAATCTTCTTTAAAGTCTTGAAAATCAGGGAGTTGTTTATGGGAATGGATGTGTGATCTGTATAATCTATCTGTAATAGATTTATTCTATTGTAATTACCCAAATTTGTAACATATTTTTTACTCTTACGAAATTATGTTGAGAAATAAGTGGAATGTTGTTCTAAATGGGTTAGGCTCATTTTAACGGACATTTATAAAATTGACATTATTTTAAGATTAAATTAGGGTTTAATTATCAAGCCATAAAATTATGAATATCTTCTCGATCGATAATTTTATGCGACATGCATAGTGGAAATTTCATCCTCCCTCTAGAAAACACTTTCCCCTTTGCCACTTGTCTTTTTTATCCATCATTGGATTAAATGTTAGATAATTAGAAAAAGTTTAGCCATACGATGATCATAAAGTAGTTGGTATTTGGAAAAAACAGTTATTAAACCTAACTCCTTATATCAAAGTTAAGATGCAGGTAGTACGACTAAGGGGTGACCACCAACTTCCATCGACCACAATGTTGCCTCAATTGCAAATTGTTCTCTTCGGTGCAAGTTTTGTTATCAATGTTGCATTGGTGTTGCAAACCCCCTGCGCTTGTTGTTGCTTCGCTCACACTCTTTGAATACCAAAAATTTCAAATTTAATTATGTTTATGCAGGTTTGTTTATAACTTGTTTTTTTTTTCTCTCTTCCACTATCAGATGCATCTTTGTTAATTGGTGTTTCTTAATGTCACTCGCAAGGTTTAAAGTTGATTGGTGTTTCTTGATGGAACTCACATAGTTTAAGTTCTTTATGCTTTGTCTTCAAGGAAATTGAGGTTAACTTCCTTCTTCATTCTTAAGGAACATTGTTATTCTTAAATACCCATTCATCCACGTCTTGCAACTAATGTTGATAATGTTTTTGTTTAGTGCGGTGTCCACTTGTTTTCCATTTCCCTAGTGTTGTCCTTAGGGTTTGGTGCAAGTTAGGGTTTTTGTTTCAAGATTGTATTTGTTCAGACAATTTGACTCTGATAATGATGGTTCCAAAGAAAATGGTAACAACTGAAAGGAAGTTGCTAGAAATGGCCCCTCCGTTGAGAATATGAGTGGGAAGATAGTGGTGGTTGTAGAAAACACTACACCAATCACAGAAGAGGGAATCTCTATAATGGCGAGCTGCTGGATGGCCTTCACCCTAGTTTTCCTGCCATTAGTTGTTTCAAGGTGGAGGTTGATGATGAAATATTTTCATCCTTATACTGTTAAATATTTTCTTTGTAGGTCTAGAAATCTTCTTTAAAGTCTTGAAAATCAGGGAATTTTTTATGGGAATGGATGTGTGATGTGGATAATTTGTCTGTAACAGATTTATTCTACTGTAATTACCCAAATTTGTAACATATTTTTTACTCTTACAAAATTATGTTGAGAAATAAGTGGAATTATGTTCTGAATGGGTTAGGCTCATTTTAGCAAACACTTATATGATTGACATTATTTGAAGATTAAATTGGGGTTTAACTATCAAGCCATAAAATTATTAACATATTACGGATCGAGAATTTTGTGCAACATGCATAGTGGAAATTTCATCCCATCATTGGGTGTGTTTTTGGCACATCAAAGGATTTAAGCTTAAATGTTTGTAACTGCAATGCATTTTTGGGAATCAATGACTATATCAATGACTATATGTTCGAGTTGTGATGCCATTTTATTATTGTTTTTATCGAAAAATATATGAGGAATTATCTTTAAACCACTGAAATGAATGTGTTATGGATTAATATTTTATAAAATGTATATTTACACCTTAGGGAATTTCCCTCTAAGAAACAATTTCCTCTCACCCACACTTCCCTCAAGTTTAGATTCAGGTTTAGATGCAGTACCAAACTCATGAATTCATGGTTTATTTATAGTTAATTTTTGAACGCACTCTTTCTATGAAATAACAAGCTTCTCTCTTGGGAATGAATGTGTTGAATGGCAGGTACTGCCAAGTGTTGAATGTGTTGAAGCTTGTCTATGTTGTTAGAGGAGTTGTCTTTGTACTTAAACTAAAGTGTTTTGGGCGTAATTTAGTGAAGATAAAAGCTATCTACCCACCTCTATCGCCTCCAAATCCACCAGTAACAACAACAATGTAGAGATGGTTTTATTGTCTATCATCCATAAGTGAGTTCATCTGCAGGTTGTGTGGTTTGTCAGATGCAGTAGTTTGGTTTTTCATTTATATCAAAATTTGCAACATCAATTTCCAAAATATTATCTTTATTTTTTCACATGAATCACGGGTGATCAATTTCCAACCAGATAAGTGTGAAAATCCAACCTAAGCTAGTGCTACATAGTGCTTTTGTGCTTTTGGCATGGATAAACCAGTTAACCCCACTTTTGTGGATTTTTATAATTAATGGGATTAATATTAAATAATTTGAAACACCATTTTTTTGTGTTCTTTATGTTCTATGGTTTTTAACTTGACTGCATAGTGCACTAACGCTTGTGGAGTATAAACGCGCATTACTTCTGGGGTTCTATTTTTAATTGATTCTATATATAGGCACACTACCAGTGAGTTAACCAAACTCGTAATATTTTTCATGATTTTGTTTCAATTTAAAATTTCTTCACCACAAACTCCACAATTAGTTTCTCACACATTAATATCATGTCATGATTTGGTTTTGACGTAATTTATTCCCAATCTCCATAGAAATATGTTCAGTGACTCAAAATGGAAATTTTATTTTTCATGCTTTTGTTTCACTTTAGAATTTCTTCGCCACAAACTCCACACTTAGTTTCTCACACATTAATACTATGTCATGATTTGTTTTCAACTCAACTTAATTTATTCCCAATATCCACAAAAATATGGCCAGTGGCTTAAAACAGAAATTTTATCAAGTGTTATTGAACAAATAAATATACCATAAACCATATATATTATGCAATCCACTTAGCATAAAAATATCATCCCATTGTTGTTCCAAAGACTATTTTTGGAGGAATGGATTGCCCGAGAATATTTGAAAATTCATATTTCATTATTTTAAATAATTTAAAATTTATCTTTATTTTTGTAATTAATTCTCTAAATAAGAGATTGGATATTTAAGTATACTATAAACTTTATATAATCCATTTAGCATAAAAATATCATCACATTGTTTTTCCAAAGACAATTTTTGGAGGAATGGGTTAGGGGAGAATATTAGAAAATTCATATTTTAATCATTTTCAATCATTTAGAATTTATCTTTCATTTCTTTATTTTCTAATTAATTCTACATAGGAGATTGGATATTTAAATATACCATAAACAATATATAATCCACTTTAGCATAAAAATATCATGGTATTGTTGTTCCAAAAACAATTTTGAAGACAATTTTTGGAGGAATGAGTTATTGGAGAATATTAGAAAATTCATATTTTAATCATTTCCAATAATTTAGAATTTATCTTTCATTTCTTTTTTCTAATTAATTCCACATAGGAGATTGGATATTTACATATACCATAGATAGTATATAGTCCATTTAGCATAAAAATCATGGCTTTGTTGTTCCAAAAACAATTTTTGGAGGAATGGGTTATGGGAGAATATTAGAAAATTCATATTTAAATCATTTCAAATAATTTAGAATTTATTTTTCAATAGAATATTTTATTTATTTTCTAATTATTTCCGCATAGGAGATTCGATATTTAAATATACCATAAACTATATATAATCTATTTAGCATAAATTCATATTTCAATCATTTCAAATAATTTAGAATTTATCTTTCAATAAAAGAATATTGTATTTATTTTCTAATTAATTCCACATACGAGATTCGATATTCAAATATACCATAAATGATATATAATCTATTTAGCATAAAAATATCATCGCATTGTTGTTCCAAAGACGGGTTACGAGAGAATATTAGAAAATTCATAGTTCAATCATTTCAAATAATTTATAATTTATCTTTCAATGAAATGACTTAGAATTTTCTTTATTTTCCAATTAATTTCCATATAGGAGATTGGATATCTTGTTCACACCAAATGTTCTAAAGATCAAGTAACAACTATGAAATCATATTTCAATCATTTCAAATAATTTAGGATTTATCTTTTAATGAGATGAATTTAGTATTTTCCTTATTTCTCAATTAATTTCACATATGAGATTGGATATTTTGTTCACACCAAATATTCCAAATATGAAGTAATAACTATGAGGCATGAGTTTGCACTAATTCCTATTCCATGATAACAATGATGATGAGTGTTGGTAGTGGAAAATCAAGGTGTTTGTGAGCAATTTTGGTGAGTAGTTAAATATTAATGATTTTGTATGGTGGAAAAGCTTGCTCTTGAGGCTAGTTTGCCTATGAAAAAGCTTATGGTGGAAAAGCTTAGTCTTCAGGCTAGTTTGCCTACAAAAAATCTTAAACTGGCTTATGAAGAAGCTTAAATGTTTGTTCCTGAAACTGACTACATTTGAAGAAGCATAAATGCTTGTTGTTCAAGGTGACTAAACATTTGATATCATGTGGTACATTTTCATATATTTCCTCACTAACAACAATTTTTAGAGACTTGCTTCTTGTTGTTATAGTTTCATGCACTGACTTGGCTTGGGGTAACCACCACACAAGTTGGTCCCTTTTTAATGTGGCTACATGATTTATAGTGGAGTAGGAAGCATTGTTGTAGTGCTCCTATTGTTCCTTCCATCTTCTTGTCTTACATCATCAACTACACTGCACTAGAGTTTGTCATCAAAGATGCAGATTTTATATCAAAAGTTATGAATAATTGGGAACAAATCTATAGCTCATTTTCATCTAATACATGGTAATGTCTAAATTTTCGAGTTTTTGATGCAAATTTAGATTTGGAAAGATAAGCATCTTAGCTACCATATTTTTCATGAATTAATGTTATTTTATTTAGCTTATCTAAATGTCATCTACTGCTTTTCTATTGGAACTTGAAACACTTTATTTTTCAAAACCTATCAAATATTTTCTGTTGGAACTTGAAACACTATCTTTGAATTTTCATCTAATACATGGTGATGTCTGAAGTTTGTGAGTTTTTAATGAAAATTTAGATTCGGAAAGATAAGCATCACATTTTTCATGAATTAATGTCATTTTATTTAGCTTATCTAATGTTATCTACTGCTTGTATTTTTTCAATACCTATCAAATATCTTCTAATGGAACTTGAAACACTATCTTTGAAGATTAAGAGGCAATCTATGTTGGAAAGGTAAACGATTTTTCTTTATCTTCTAGTTTTGAAAGACATTTTGTTTACTAATTTTTATTTTCAATAATGTTTTACATAATCATTCTTATAATATCCTTAAAATTATGCCTTACGGGGTTTCCTTTGCAACATTTGGTGCAATTTCTAATTATATTCAGTCATAAATAATAAAGTTAATAATTTGTATTTGGTGATTTTTTTTAACAATAGTTAATATCTTCAACCATTAGTAAAATCATTTTCGTGATGTTAATGTACTATTAACATTAACTTGAATGTAATATCAATCATGATCAACATTGGTGTAACAAGTGAGAGCATTATAGCTTCATCATCAAATTAATGTAATATGAATACATTACTATATTTATAGTTCACCATGGTCAAACAACAAACCATCTTGATCCACATTCAACACATTTTAGCCCTATTCAACCATGGTAAACCAATGTCGATCATAATATTTCCCTTAATTCTTCATTAACCATAGTAATCATTGTTAATTATGCTCAACTAAGGTTAACCATGATATTTATTGGAAATCATGGTCAACTAAGGTCAACCATGGTCAAGCACAGTCAATATTAATGTAACATTATTTTAACCATGTAAGAGTTGTCAAGCATGGTCAACAATGTTAAACAATGGCCAAGCAAGGTAACATTAACATTAATGTAACATCAATCATTATTGAGAATATTTTCGGTAAAAATCACATGTAGAAGACCTTTGTCGAGGCGAACCAACTAGTGTGGTTCATCGTTACGACAAGTTGAGGAGTCAGATCATGGCTGCCAATTATATAGGGAGAGGAGATCATCCAAACAGCTAGGTTGACAGGGTTGACCATCAACGGCTCTCTAAAACGGCTAGAAAAAATAATATTAAAATATTAATAAGTCAAATGTAAAAGAAAAAATAACTACTTGAAGTATAT
>APFE030707913.1:133356-158946 GCA_000404065.3 Pinus taeda
TGGCACTTATCTTAAGCCTCACTAATATGTGGTTCTGGAACCCATTCCCCCCAACCCACTTACACAATAAGAGCCTCTCGTTTATATGGGTTACAAAGCACTCTCAGCCTCCTCAATTCTTTGGATTTTCCCAACGATTGCAATCGTTACTCCCAAGCATCAAGAAATGAACAAGGTTAAAATAACAATTGTGTTACTTAATTGGCGCCCCCCTGCATTCTGTGTGGTTTGTTCATTTGTTCATTAAATCGCTCCACAACATATTTTTAAGCCTTGATGCTTGGAAATTTGGGTGATTTACTAACTGAATTAATATTTTTGTAATAGTTTTCTGCATATATAGCCAGTCGATGTATTTGTTCATTAAATCGGTCCACAACATATTTTTAAGCCTTGATGCTTGGAAATTTGGGTGATTTACTAACTAAATTGATATTTGTGTAATAGTTGTCTGCACGTATAGCCAGTCGATGTTGAATAACAATTGCCAAGAATCCGGTGATGCTCCCTGATTAAGAATGCAACTGATCTCAACTACAATATCATATGTTTGACAAGGAGTGCAATTAACAGAATGAGGCATATTACACTTAATAGGTTATGCTCGAAACATTCTTGTCTTCATCTCGGATTAATATTATGCTCCCCTTTAGCGTGTTATTGATCTCACTAAAACCATAAAATCCTTCCACATAAGAAGAAATTGATCGTAAGTAATTAGTAAAACCATTTAAAACAAATGTATAGATGGTAAAAATGAGTGGGAGAATTTGATTCTTTACAGTGTATTCCATGTAAGCTTGAAAGATAAGAATGATTAGCATATAACAAGCAGTCATGACATGACATAGTATGACTTGGTAGGCTTACAAATATGCTATATGGATGCCCAGAAGGATATGCCCACCTTGCAATTTAATTAACGACTAGGTAAGTCAAAGGTTGGGTATTCAGGCTTTGACTATAGAGGAGTTGGAACCATAACATGTATAAAAATTCCCAACCATAAGATGCTTATAAAATGAGCATATCAGATGTTCTTGGTCTTATTGTAAAGCCACGTGGAGGAATTTATGAACGCGGGGTATTTTTGTTTTTATTATGAAACATTTATCACACATCAATGGGGAAGAGAACATTTTAAGTGTTTATATGTGTGGTATGCTTGTACATTTTCCAAGGAACATGGTGAGGGCGAGGGCAAAGTCAGAAGGTCGATGGTGATGACATTTGCATTATAGTTATGGCCTTCATGTCGATATTTTTTTCTTATTTTACCTTTTTGTCCTTGTGGGCATTATCCCACAAGCAAAACAGTAATAAAATAATCGTGGTTCATATTCACTGAGGGTTCCAATGTAATTCAAGTAATAATAGATGGGTATACTCATTCAAGTGATGGTTAGATGGTATGGTTTGTTTGTCATGTATACTTAGAAAGTCCAGTTCGTTTTGCCTTAAACGAAACGACCTCAGCCTTAGCTTAAGAACACGTATTTTGTTTTATTTTTCATAACAAAATAAAAATAAGATATGAAATGTTTTTACAATTGATAACATTATCTATAATATAGAATTATAATGGAAGGGATGTGGCAATTGAAGGTTCCACATCACCTTTTTGTGACAAACATTCTCATGATGTGAAAATGTAACAATATGAGGATTATAATAAAATAGGAAAAGAGATAAACACAATGCCTAAAATGGAGGATATGTGAAAAGAGAGAAACACAATGTCTAAAATCGAGGATATGTGAAAACAATTTCAAAGCCAAGGCCATAAGCACAATGGAGTTAAGAGTATACTAGGATAGGACAAAAACGTTGATAAAATGACATCACTCAAAATTCATTTGAAATAATTCTTAAATGGAAAATTTGACGGGATGTTGTGGCCACAATAAGTTTAGAACAAGGATATGAAATTTTAGACTAGAAAAATAGGGATCGTCATTAAGTCCATTTAAGGGATGTTGTGGCCACAACAAGTTTAGAACAAGGATATAAAATGCTAGACCAGAAAAATAGGGCTCGTCATTGAGTTATCATTCCTTTTTCAGAAATTCTCTAAGAATGCTAAGAAGATCAGGGATTATTAATGCCAGAAGACGAGAAAATTGTCTTCTGTGCACATAGTATTGGGAAAGGCGGAGTTTGTTACCATGGAGCCAACTCTTGTATGAGAAATTCTCTTGAATTTCCATTGTCCCAAATTTAACACTGTGAAATATCCTGCTTTATTGGATAACCTATTCTCAAATTATGTTGGTAGATGTGTTGTAGGTGGTAACCATAAACTTAGCAATTAGATCCCTCGTGAATGGTTGTTGTAGTAAACCAATCACATGGGGAAATTAGGGTAAGTGAGAAGATCCACTATGAGCGTGAATGGACTCATCACATAGTGGAAGTGCAGGGGTGGTGTTTGATATTCTAAGTTAAAGAATATACCCTAGGGACATCCCATGTTCTTTGATCACAATTTATATTAAAGCAATTAAGGGGGCATGCTGCTACGTGTCCATTTGGGATGGAAGCAACGTGGCCCGCACCTTATCACACGCAAAACACCCCATCTCAAGATGTGTGAGGACTTTCTGAAACAAAATTAGAATGTTATTATTGAGTGTAAATTTCTAAATGACTCACAGTCTAACTATCAGACTTTTGATTTTGTCCCAAACTAATGGGGATCTCTTTGAATGGTATGTATGAGTTTTGTAATATGCATAATTTGAATATTTCTAGGATTTTTCAAAAGATGAATTCATTCATATATTTAAAAGCACATTTTAAATAGTGAATATCTACTGTCTCTTGAATATTTTCCTCACCTAACTTCAACAAAAAGTTAAATGCTCCAACTATGGTAAGTTTAAGAAAATTACAACCCATTTCAAAATTTAACAAAATTACAACCCATTTCATTTCAGTACACCCTGTACCGGAGGAAAATAAAGCTCGAAGTCTATAATTGAAATGAAACAAAAAGTGAGCATACTTCTTTTGTGTCATTTTTAAAGTATAGATATTATTTTATGGCATCCTCACTGGATAGACAAGTAGTATGAAAGGCAGAGAGTTACCAAACAGAAAATACCTAAAGCATGCAATAAACATTAGTAGATGACAAGAGGAAGAGAAAAAGTGTTATACGATCTCTACAATCTATTAATAGGTATAATTCAAAATCATTTTCAGTATTTTTTATCTTATTAGCTAAAATACTTTTCAGTTTATATATGTTTGGTGGATAAGTGTGCAGTATTGTATGTTTAGTTTTCTTCCAACATTTGAAATAGGTTTGATAATACATAGGAAAACGACTTATAAAAATCATTTTTTTTATGAGTAAATAGTTTTCTAAATCTCATGCCAAATATTAGAAGAAAACAAAATATAACAATTACTTTGATAGTGTAATTCAAACACTAGAAAGAAACTGACTTTGATTTTTACAGTACAACCAGCAGAAGGACAGTTGCTAAGATATTATAACATGGGAATGAAGAAGATGCTTACGTTGATTTGAATTAAAATTCAAAGTACTGAGGATTTCCATAAGAAGAATATAGCATAAGGTGCTGACTTTGATTTTTACAGTACAACCAGCAGGAGGACAGTTGCTAAGATATTATAAAACATGGGAATGAAGAAGATGCTTACGTTGATTTGAATTAAAATTCAAAGTACTGAGGATTTCCATAAGAAGAATATAGCATAAGGTGTACATGATCTTGTAAGAGTATAAAAATTTCATAGTTTTACCGAGAAAAAAATGAAGAGTTATCGTCATTGATTTAGACAAAGAAACCTCATTTTTTAATTTATATATTTTTAATATTCTTATTGAGATGCCAACCATAATAGAAAAAAAAATCAAAATATGCTACATCATTTTGGATTTTTACAGAAACTTAAAGCATACATAATAGATAATGATATCAAAAGTACTACAACTATTTTCTTTTCATTTTAGAGAAAATTAAAGCATTTAATTGGTACATTGTGTAATCCTTTTTATAAAACTAGCTTATGTATTTCTCTGGTAAGACGATTTTGGGAATGGATGTTATGAGTGTTATTAGTTTAGTTAAATTAATCGATGTCTTTATGCTAAGGCATGATAGAAAGGTGGTTAGGTCGTAGGATGATGAACAAGGGAAGGTTATCAGAATGCCCGCGCAGTGGGAATGTGGTTAGGTAGTTAGTGTGAAATGTTAGTGAGGAATTTTTGATCACTTATAATTATTGGTTATTAGGGATTATTTTCTTAAAAAAAATTATTTTAAATATTGGGCAGAGTTAAGAGTAAGAAATCTAATTTCACACCATAAAAAAAATTGTATATCTATATTCAGAACTAAGATACATAATATTAATATAGCATACAAGATCTAACAAAATTTGAATTAGGAAAATGTAGTGAGGAATTTTTGATGAACTATAATTGTGGTTATTAGGGATTATTTTGTTAAAAAAAATTATTTTAAATATTGGGCAGAGTTAAGAGTAAGAAATCTAATTTCACACCATGAAAAAAATTGTATATTCATATTCAGAATTAAGATACATAAGATTAATATAGCACACAAGATCCAACAAAATTTGAGTTAGGAGACTGTTGTGGAGAAAATCTCTCAACAAACTCCCACAATTATCAAACAACTCTATGAAATAAACAGTATTCCTAACACCCTACCATAATGTTTATTTTATCAATTACAATATAGAAAACACATATAATGCACATTAAGTCACATTTGTTTGGTAGATTGGTATGGTCTTCATAAGCACTTATAGCCACTCCAATATCTCTCGAAATGTGCTCTTTCTCCACCACAACTTTGAGCTTACCACTAGACTTGTTTAAGGGACAACTTCCTGAGACCATCATTGGAATACCTGTAATGATCAACGATATTTACATACTCTACTTGTTAGAGCTTCCACAAGAAAAGTTGTCAAGTTAACTAAATCACTCTATGCACCTACCACCATCTATTGGATATTTAGCTTTCATCTCTTTGTCATTTTCTGGAATGAAGTTTTGGATATTAAATGTATTCAAAAGTTAATCATACAACATGACTTATCTAACATACAAGGCCCTAATACTATAACCAATATTCATTGTTCTTGAGTTTTTGAACCCTAAGAATCACAAATCCCAACAATATGTAAACATAATCAAACCATTGATGTGTTCAGGGGTTTCTAACCACCAAGTACCATCGATTTAGATTATGTTACAATTTTAATTGATTGGTTCTTCACTTTTTACAGATAGAAATAAAATTATGTGGAGAACATACAACTTAACAAAGCAGTGAACAAAACCCAATGTTGCTCATTTTCTCCATGGCCTTCACAGAACACTAATATCATTATTTCCATTCAAAGGACCACCTTCGTCATGGTCTTCCAGTAGTAACCTTTCAGAGATAAACCATCCCAAATATACACTTGGTAAAAGTGGCTAAAAAATAATTTACATTTGACATTTAACAAATCTAGCATCTCACAACCAACGGCTTTAGAAAATTCATAAGGTTTAAAAATGATAGGCTTCTTATTTGGGTGAATTTATCCTGATTCCTAGTTTCCAAAATATTAAATAAATTTACATGCAAATTGAAGATCCATCCACATATAGCTCTTGTCACATATAAAATTGCAAGCAATAAGTACTCAAGAGCATTGATTCAACCCGTGGGCCTTGTGTATATTTATTTCCTTTTTGTACTAAATTAAAATAAAAAAATTTCTAAAGAAAAATTGGTGGAACAAACTTCAAATTAGAGATACAGTGATTTCATCCCTCACCAATATGCGGCTCAAATTTCACCCAGTAAATTCATTAGATGATTAGTAAATATACACTAAACAAAGCAACAACTTTGTCAAGACCATGGTGCCCTCTTCCCAAATCCAAACTTCTAGATTGGCCCCCACTATCCACTGTCTTCTTGAAGCTCTCAAATTTCTTTTGTGTCTTTCAATAATTTTTTTATATCTTCCATACCAAGGAGGCCCTAATTCTATCATTGTATAATCATATAGAAAAACCTTATCTAGATGCATTCATAAAGTTATTCTACATTTTTTTGGCAATAAAAGCCGGAAATATTTCACTGTAACACAAATTGAATATATGAGCATTATTGATGAATGGAATAGTGGCCTCCACAAGGATTCCTTAAACATTCACTCTCTTAGGTTCTAGAAGTTTCCCCCATACACCATAGATTGTCAGTTAATTTATTAATATGAAACTCTCAAACATGCCCACATACACTTCGGTGGATCGATCTTGGGGGGAGTAGTGAGATCTATACATTGGTTCTCTCATTCACTCAAATGACTATTCAACACTGGGATACAGTGACCTGCCTCTTTATACAAATTTCTCTCTTTTCCTCCCACATAGTTGATGGAAAAAGCACAATCCACACAACAATCACTCTACTTTGCCTCTTACAGTATCTTGGCCCCTCTATATTGTCTTCTCTCATGAGTGAGTATGGCTTGAAAGGGCTCTGATACCAAGTAAGAAATATAATTGCACACCATAAAAATTATTCCTATATTCATCTTCAAAACCAATATACATCACAATAATATAGTGCATATGAGATCCAACATATTTTGTATTAGGAGAATGTTGTGGAGAAAATCTCTCAACAAACTCCAACAATCCTAAAACCATTCTCTAAAATAAACTTTATTCCTAATATTAAGTTTATATTACCATGATAGATCCATCACAATAAAGGATTTAGCAAGCATTTAGAGAGATCAAATCTCTTTGGTAGAAACTTATTTAGAGTGCAAAACTTGAAAAACGATTTTCTTCAATCCCTTTCGATGTTTTCTATATTTGTGATTAAGATGGATTTTATTTTAATTATTTTGGTATATATCTAATTAAGATGTGCATGTATATACCTATTGTAATTTTTAGTTATTTAAAATGTATTTTTTAATACATAAGTAATTCAATCTCTTGCAAGTTTGATAGAATATATAACGTAAACTTACAGTTCAAACACATTTTTGGTGGATTTCAAAATATATGTGTGTGTGCCAAACTGTGGAATAATTAGGGTAGAATTTTTTTAATCATAGGAATTTATAAACTTAAATTTCTCTCAAACCATATATCATATGCATCATATACCATATACTATTAAAAGAAGTATTGAAGTATTGATCTAATTTGTGGAACATTGCACCGATATTTTAATATTTTTATGAATCTTTTCTAATCTTATTCGTATTTCAAGCTCCTTCCATAGTTGCTAAAAGATATCATCATATATATATATATATATATATATATATATTTCTTTCTTTCTTTCCTCTTTTTGACATTGGAGAAAGAAAGTTCACATTTAAATATTTATTTAATTTTCCACATTAAAATGTACTCCACATAAATATCAAAATCATTTATACGCAACACATATTAAGCGAAATATATGTTGTGTGTGTTGTGTGATGTAGATATATGATTTGATATATATATAAATTTTAAAAATTTATATCTCAAAATAATAAAATGAGATTTTTGTATTTTTTTAAAAAAAGGTAAACTTCATATATATATATGAATGAAAGCAAAAATGAATACAAAGTTAATGAATTAATGATTGATTCACTAATAATTAAATAAAAAACACAACTAACATAAGGTGAAAGCGAACCATTTTGACACAGGAATGAAATATTTGGGATATCACCTAAAGCCTAAGAACTAAAAAAATGTAGACATGAAGTGGCTCGTGGATAGATTTCATATGAGAATTAAGGATTGGGAACATCACTCAGT
This sequence comes from Pinus taeda, assembly GCA_000404065.3. NCBI lineage: Eukaryota > Viridiplantae > Streptophyta > Pinopsida > Pinales > Pinaceae > Pinus > Pinus taeda. The sequence continues at coordinate 141,191 of APFE030707913.1, forward strand.
GCTCAATTGGGGGTCTATTGGGCTCACTTGTTTAGAATTCCCCAACTAATTGTAAATTCTCTCAAACATATAGTAGAAAAATTCACTTGGTCAGGGCAAGAAAAATCTTCAAATATCATCGGGTAAGATCACGAGAAAAAAAAAAAAACCTAAGATGATGCAGTATAATAAATGTTAATCGTTTTGGTTGGGTGCTGCTACTAAAATCATTGTTGCGGGGAAATTACAGTAATGGAATATGTGATGGAATATGTGGTAAGTTGATCAGCTTCAATACCTTAAGAATAAGGACTTCACCTGCTGGATGGGACAAGGATTAATTGGGAAAAAATGGAACCAATATATGGCACAGCTTTAATAAGGTTAAAGGCATTTTCTTACATAACATCACATGGTTGTTCGGCACAGAAAACATGATCATATTGGGCAAAGACCGTATTTTAGGTACTAGTGTGGATCCACTTTCCTCACTAGAATTAATAAAATGCCTCGACAGAAAATGCACCTTTGTTTGGAACCAGGTTATTCGTGAGCAGATCGGCAGCATCCCAATATGGATGGATCCCAACCAATTGAATCTCGCAAGGAAATATGAACGAGAATGGTTCCAAATCATTAAATTGTTAAAATGCACCGGAGTTTGTTATGACAGCAAGGGTGATTGAATTACTTGGATGGGAAAAACGAAGAAAGACTTCTATTTCAATATTTTCATGAAGGAACTATAGATTTGTGACAGATGTTGGATCCATAAGTTTTGGTAAACACACATCCTTATAGAGATTATCATTTTTATATGGCTAACATGGCAAAATAAGAACCTTACATGGGAAAATTTACAAAAGGGGAATCAACATGGACCAGGGATCGGCTACCTATGTAGGAAGGAAGGAGAGGATAACAACCATTTATTTTACATTGTGCAAGTTCTGTTAGTATTTGGAAGCACTTCACTACTAAATTAAGATACCATATATTAAATTTAATACCATAGAAGATTGCTTAAAATGGTGGAGTGCACAATGCACCAATTGGAGGATGCTCTCACTTGCTGTCTTCTGATAAATATGGAAAGGGTGCAATCACTTGATCTTTGGAACAAGAGAAGATATGATTTGTGATTATATAAAATGATGGACCAAATCTATGCTCGGACCGCTACCTTGCAAAAGGAAAAGGAAGATAAAGGGATGGCTCCAGGTATCACATACCCTACGAGGTTTTTGATGGGGCTTCTCAAGGAGGGAGATGCGGATGCAGAATTTCGATAAACATTCCTGAAGATCAAGAATTCTGGTTACACTAGTATGCGAGAGAGGGATCAAGTATGAAAGCAGAAGCTATTGCCTTGTGGGGGCTAATATGGATTACCAAATTCTTGGACATCACGCAAATACAAATCTATGGTGATTCCAGATGTATTACAGACCACATTTTGGGAAAGAATAATATACAATAGAACACCCTCCAAGGTTGGTTAAAATGAATAAAAAGCCTAAGGATCACACTAGAGCAGTCTACCATACAACACATCAACTGAGCCTACAAAAAAAATGCAAATGGAATGTCAAAAAAGGGGCTAATGGATACAGAAGATCGTATGCAGATTCTGATAAAAATGGGGACAAGGATGATAGATGCAAGAAGCATCAACATGCCTAGAATGCACTTCACACCTTCTCTTAAGAGCTATGCAATTGCACAGATAAGTACATTCTAACAACTTTTTTATTTACTTTTTGTGTATGTTTTATATAAGGTCTTCGTATTAAAAAGACATATGGATGACTACTGTATATGGAAACATTTCTAGAAAATGCTTGCTTTTTTGCATTTCCCTTTCATTTTGTGAGTAAGAAGAATATTTAAGAAAGACTGAAGATGTTAATTGTAATATATATTAAGTTTTCTGATCCATCAGAGCTTGGCTGATAAGGTAATGGTGCTATTATGTACTCATATATATGTAATATTTTATATAATACAAAACAAGCTGTTTTTTCCTGCTGATAAAAAAAAGGGTTAATGATTAACTCATTGCTATAGCACCTAGCCCAAAGTAACGACATTACTTGCCGGAGTTGTCTATAACGCTATTTTTTGGAGATTCGGGTGACGGAATCCGGTGGAGGAAATTGAGCTTAAATCTTGATTTGCTGCAGTCAAAATGGTTTTTTAACTGCATATTTGGATTCAGCACCCTGAAAAACCCTGGAGCACTTTGATTGTGCAGAGACTAGCTATCAAACTTGCCCTTCCAATAAATTGCTACCAGATTTTGACCCAAAAACCCGGGAAAAAAGCTTCCAAAAAATCTCATTATAGAAAACTGATTACTTGGCTTCCCAGTGCACACGCGATTACAATGATGTTAACGTTTTTGTTTTTGCTCACTGCTGTGGAGATTCGCAAATATTTAATCTCTGGCTCGGGATGTTAGTGCTTATCAGCAAAATTGTCATTATTATTATCTTATGATACTCCCAGGTTATAATGATACGAACTTATTTCACTTGTTCATTGCCGAAGAGATTCGAGAATATTTTATTTGTGGTGGGTGAGATTTGGTAGGCTAAATTTAAGTAATTATCATATAATACTCCCCGATTTGAGCAAACTTACACATACGTTTGAGAGAGCTTTGTTCAGCAATGACACAACGGGCGGCCTTTACAAAGTCGGCAGAGTTTATTATTTGTGTCTAACCAATACATTACCTAATTCGTGTTCACAGCCAATGTTTGCTCTAAGCCGTTTATAATTATAATACTTTTAGAAGTGGACAAAAATGCAAAACATACATGCATGAGCGATGTCAGAGTGGCCGGTATTTAAAAAGTGATCGGGACTCAGCCTACGTAGCCGGTAGCGGTTCTTCTGCAGTGCGTGTTGATGACATCAAAACGTGCGCATAAGGTTTCCTCGTTATGTAATGAAGACACACTGTGTTTAATAACATTATATTAATCGAGAAAAACACCGTCCTTGAAAACCGATTTTGTTTGGTAACAGTATATTAATAGAGAGAAACACCTTCCTGTACTTAGCTCTGGATTCCTTTTGATTAATAACATTATATTAAGACAAAAAAACACCTGCTCTTGTTCTGGAAGATTCGGAGAGGTAGTCTCTGTACATAGTAAATTGAGGAATTCAGGAGGTAATCCCTGTAGATAGTCAACAATATAAGGAATTCAGGAGGTAAACTCTGTAGATAGTCAACAATGGTAATCTCTATAGATAGTCAACAATATAAGGAATTCCGGACGTAAACTCGGTAGATAGTCAACAATATCAAAAGTTCCAGGGAGCAGATTTAGCCCCTGAGCTTAAGTCTGGCTGATTTTATATGGGCGCAGTCAAAAGAAATTGACCATGCCTGTGTTTGTCTGATTCTCGAATATTCCAGGAATCAACAAGTGATTTAATGATAGATTTAGCAGACATGTCAGAACCAGAGAATCGAATCCAGGTAGTATCCCCACATGAGCCAAGTCAAAAAATTAACCTCCCCAAAAATTAACCGCCCCATGTCTATCCGATTCTCAAAAATTCGAGGAATCAGCAAGCGACTTAAAAATAGATTTAGCAGAACTCTTGAGCGTCGAAACCAGGTAAAGAGACTGACAACTATTCCTATTGCCACTCAACCTACAGACGCTCTACATTATAACTCGTCGAATAGCTGTAAGGTCAAAATTACGTGTAGAAATAGGAAACCTGTTTTACCTATTCAATTCAAGTCTCACTTTTGACGAATTCGATTCGGGACGCTTACATTGCATCTTGATAACGACGTGTCCACGTTTTTACTTCTGGCAATGGATGGATCTGAGGAAGGTTGATGTATTTTCACGAAGTCTTCTGTTTGGACAACATCCTATAAATACAGAGCGTTTATGGAAGGTGGTACTGCTTATAATCAAGGCTTCTTTACCCATCCCGAGTGGCACAAATTTCTGTAAGTTAGCGACAAAGCATTAGCATGTTTCTTCTCTATGCTACTTAGAAACTTCTTTTTCATCTGGAATTTCCTGTAGGCTCTATAATTATTATTTACTGACTATCTAATAGTTTCTTCATGTACAAATCAAGATAGTGCAGTTTTTATGCGTATTGAAACGGCAATGGCGAAGACCAATCAGTACTCGGCCCTTCTTGCACTGTTACTTTGTGCTGGTTTGGCAGCGGGTGCTAATGGGGCTCTTGAAGTGGGTTTCTATGATCACAGTTGTCCAAAAGCGGAATCCACTGTGTTCGAGGTTGTGAGACAGGCATTCCTGAAGAGTCGAGAAGTAGCTCCTGGACTCATAAGAATGCATTTCCATGATTGTTTTGTCAGGGTAGGCTTCCATCATTAAATTTTGATAAACATATCAACATTCAGGAAATGCAAGTTTTCACGGACCTTCATAATGCTTTGGGCTATTTCTAGACGTTTCCCACTCAATAGGACAAAGCAATATCAACATATTTTCTTCTCCATCTCTATTCCTATCAATCTAGATATATGTGCCTCTGCTAATCGTTATCCATTATCACCATCTACTCCTAATCTGTAACTCATGAGTCCAATTCTAACGAAATTATAAGTTATAGTGTGTTTGAATGTTGATATCATGACTGCTTTCAGGGATGCGATGGGTCTGTTCTGATAGACTCCACTGCCAACAACACTGCGGAGAAAGATAGCCCTGTTAACAATCCGAGCCTTCACGGATTTGACGTCATTGAGACAGCGAAATCGAGATTAGAGGCCATCTGCCCAAACACTGTTTCTTGTGCAGATATCGTAGCATTTGCTGCTAGAGATAGCACAAAGCTGGTAAGCATAGCACAAATTATAAAAAGTTTCAGTTTTGCTACAGGAGTCTACACAAGGGTTTAAAGTTTTATAAATTTAAAGTTTTGAATCGTTATTGATTGGAGTGATTTTACACAAGGGTTTAAAGTTTTATAAATTTAAAGTTTTGAATCGTTACTGATTGGAGTGATTTAATCCTTCAAATGCAGACTTGTTCAATAGCCCTGAGTTTGAGTGGATTGTATATTCTAGGAATATTCAGGAATAAGATGGACATAGGCCTGGTCAAATGAATACAGTCAAAAAAATTAACACGCCAGATTCCTGAATATTCTGGGAATTTGCCATCGACTTCAAAATGCCCGTTGAATGGAGTATCTAAACTATTTCATTTTTCTCTCCTCAAATGTTTCAAATAACGTTATAAAAGAATACAAATGTCTCTGTAGTTACCATTGTACAGACATCGTTCGAATATGTCTATTTACCCTTTATATGATACTGAAGCAAGCGACAATGTGTATTCTAATTTACCTCGAGAACATATTTTATTAGCAAAACAATGTTGAACAGCAATTATTTCTTTTCTAATTGATTGCAGGCATCGCCATATCAATATCCTCTTGGCTCGGATGTTCCTGCTGGACGAAGGGATGGAATTATTTCACTCGCTTCAGAAGTCACCACAAATATACCTGCCCCTACCTTCAATGTCAGCCAGTTGACTCAAAGTTTTGCATCCAAAGGTCTATCCCAGATGGACATGGTTATACTCTCAGGTGCATACAATTTTTTGTGAATGTATTGATGTTGGTATATCTATGCTTGTGAATGTATTGATGTTGGTATATCTATGCTTGTGAATGTATTGATGTTGCTATATTCATGGTTGCGAAATAAGATCTTGCATTGCAATAAGATCAGATACACTAGTGTAAAACAGTAACCATATATCATATCAGGGATTAAGATTTCAAAGGTGAGTAAAAATATTGTAATTTGTATGTTCATCGCTGTAATTCGTAATGTTCATCCATGAGTGGGTGTCTTGATGCAGGAGCACACTCAATTGGTGTCTCTCATTGCACTTCATTCGTGACCAGGCTCTACAACTTCAGCGCCACTATTCCGACGGACCCATCTCTTGATCCTCTGCTTGCTGACATACTGAAGAAGAAGTGTCCTCAGGGAAGCCCCAGCAACAACATCACGACCGTATTCATGGATACTTATACGCCTGAAACTATCGACAATCTCTACTACAACGGCCTTCTAGAGAAACATGGTTTGTTTACCTCCGATGCAACGCTGCTCACAGATCGAAACACCGCAACCGTAGTCAAAGCAAGCGCTGGGCGGCGTCACTTGCGCACGTGGCAAGAAAGGTTTGCCGCTGCCATGGTCAGTATGGGAAAGATCATCGAATTGACAGGCAACGAGGGAGAAATTCGTCGGAATTGCAGTCTCATCAACAGCTCATAGGCTGAGCAAGACGTGGCCCCCAGATGGGATGCTAGTTGATTGGAATGGGATTTAATCCTCGTCTCCTACGAATTCAATTCATGTGATTTATTTTTTGTGCCTTCCTCCCTTCCAATAATAATGTAATAATAATGTATTAGGAAGAATAATAATAATAATAATAACATCGTCTTCGTAACGTATTTGTTTTCCTCTATCTAGAGGATTAGAATAATGAGATATGAAGTGAAACGATTGTTATTCATGTATTATGTATAGGTTTGGTTAATAATAATTAAAATGTTTCATATTCAAGTGATTATTTAATCATATATTTGTTGTTTTCCGAAATATGAAATTTCATGTTTGAGTCATTCTTGTTTAGTTAGGTAGGCAATATTTTTTTAAAATACATATGGTTTTTAACAAATAATTATATTTAAAAAATATTATAAAAATAATCTATATTTATTTTAGTTTATATTATTAGAAGATTTAGTTAAGAAGAAATAAAAAAAAAAGGATTTTTCTAATTATTTATGATATATATTTAATGAAAATAAATTTACACTAATTTTATAATTGTGGGAGGGGGAATAAGTTAATTCTATATTTAGTATGATGTTTGGTCTCAAAGGTTGACAGTTTGGTCGACGAGGGAGTGAAGTGATTGTGATTAGGGTTTCAGTTTTTTGAAGAGGTTTTTCTCCATGGATGGGTGTAGAGGAGGGAGCTCCACTCCCTCCTACAAGGAGGTCATGGCCAATAAGGGCAAGAACCCTTTGGAAAAGGGTAGAAGTATTGCTGAAGAAGAAAGAAGAAACAGGGAAGAGGAAACAGAAGGTACCAAATTGAAGGATAATGATGGCGCAAAAGACAAGGAGGAAAATGACAAAAAGCATGGAACAAAAAACAAAAATCAGAAGAGACCTTGTAAACCGAAAGTTGAAATCATGCCTAGAGTAGTTTTAAATGATCCAGCGCTGCAGGAGCACAGGGATGACATGCACACTTATGCAATCATATGAAAATTCATGGGGTTGTCGCCCACTGAAAAAGCTTTACAAACAAGGATCAAATACCACTAGAAGCCTAAAGGGAGCATTGATCTTCATCTGGGGACAAGGGATTCTTCACTGTGGTGTTCACTAACATTGAAGATAAAGACAAAGTGTTCGAAGGTGGGTCTTACTTCTATGTAGCAGCAGGGCTATATATGCAACCTTGGGTGATGAACTTCGTTCCAGAGCGGGAAACTTTTACTTCAGTCCCAGTTTGGGTAAGACTCTATTCTATACCTCTTGATTATTGGTAAACAGAATCGCTAGCTGCCATAGGCAATAAATTAGGGTAGTTTCTCAAAGCTTCTGAAGCCACTAGGAGGGGAAAATATACCTCCTTTGCTAGGATATGTGTGGAGATGGATCTATCTGGAGCTCTTCTGGATGAGGTTATCTTGGATTTTTTTGATGACGAATGGGTGGAGACAGTAGACTACGAGCATATTCCATTTAGATGTCGTAGATGCCATGAACATGGGCACCTTCTAAGAGACTTCCCTCTCAGTAAAGCAGAGAACAAAAGCAAAACTAACACAATGAAAGACACAAACAACTTTCACAAAGTAGTTTAGAAAGGAAAAAGCGACAAAAAAGGGCTAAACCAACACCAAAATGAAGGACAAAAGGTTAGTCAAAATCAGTTCCAAGTTCTTGAAGAGGATGAAGAAATAACAATAGAATATCAAGTAATGAATGAAGGTTTTGAGAAGAAGGAGAAGGAAGAAGATCATGGTCAGACACAGGAAAACGAAAAACTGAAAGGGATCATGATGTGTGATTCAGAGCTGGAAATGGATCAGGAAATGACCCAAAGTGAGATGGAAATGGAGGAAATTGAGCTACAGGAGATTCTTGACAGAGAAAACCTGGATCTAGAAGGGTTCTTGATTCAGGGAACATTTGGCGATGTAGAATCACTACCACAAGAAGAGTTCAATCGAATACAACATCTATTTTTATGGAAAACTCAGGAAAAGGGTTCGATGGGAGTAATCCACATTGAAAAACAGAGTAATGAAGGTGTGAAAGCAGTAAAAATGACTCTGAGGTTAACACCAAGAATCCTAGGGAGAAAAAGAGGTAGGAAAAAGTAGAACAAGCTACTGATGGAATGCGGAAAGCTTATGGTAGACTCAGGTAAGATGAAAGATCTAACCAATTACTCCTTTACCAATCTTTAGTTATGAAGTTTACAACTTGGAACATTAGAGGTTTAGGCAGCAAGATAATACAAAGAATGTTGTATAATAGAATGAAACATGTAGCTCTGGATATAATTTTCATCCAAGAAACGAAATGCTCCATTCAAAAGTTAAGGGAAATCCATAGTAAATGGTTGAGTAGATTTGAGTTTCTAGAAGTTAAAGCGAAAAATAAATCAAGAGGTATCCTCACTCTCTGGAATCCCGAAAATATTGGAATAATTGATGCGGAGGCATCGAGGAATTATTTATCAGTTGTAATACAACCTGTAGGAGACAGAGACACTTATCTAGTAACGAATGTTTATGGCCCTCAATGGTTAGATGACAAACTCAGGTTTATAGAATCCTTGGTGGATCTCTGGGTCAGACATGTAGGATTACCTTGGGTCATGGGAGGGGACTTGAATATGATTAGATCTCTCTCGGAGAAAAAAGGGGGTGCAAGAGCTCTAAATAAAGATTCCTGAGCCTTCCAAATCTTTTCTGAAAACATGAATCTTGTTGACATTGAGACAATCAATAGCCTCTGCACATGGAACAACAAAAGAGGAGGGGATTCCCAGGTAGCCTCCAAGTTAGATAGATTCATGATCTCTGAGGATCTCATGCTTATAGACAAGGCAATAACAACAGGAATTCTTCCTTTTGGAGGCTCTGATCACTGGTCGGTTCAAATGGAGATCAAAGCCATAGGTACCCCAAGAAATAGACCTTTCAGATTTGAAAATATTTGGCTTTCGCACCTAGAATTCATTAGCAACATTGAAAAATGGTGGGCCGAAAATTTTCAGATTCAAGGATCAACAATGTTCATGCTACACAAAAGATTAAAGCACATCAAGTTGAAGCTTAAAGCTTGGAACAAGAATGAATTTGGTAATATTTTTGCAGAAAAGGTATCTGTGGAAAAAATCCTAGAGCTCAACCAAGCTTTGATCAAGGAAGGCTTTCATAAGAACAAAAATGATCAAGTAGAGAAACATCATCAAGAATGGGAAAAGTTGTGTAAACAAGAGGAATTTATTTTGAGGCAAAAATCAAGAGTTCAATGGCTAAAAGACGGAGAGTGTAAAACAAAATTTTTCCATAGATCCACCATTGCAAATAGGACTCACAATAGGATCTCTTCGATCAAGGATGAGGATGGGCAGAAACATCATTCTCATGAGGAGATAGAAGCAGTGTTAGTGAAGCACTTCCGAGGTATTGCGCAAGAAAACATTTTAGCAAGGGAACCCTTCATAAAAGACTTTACTAAACATATCCCTAATCTCGTTTCCAGAGAGGATAATTGTAATCTCAATAGACTTGTAATTGAAAAGGAGGTCAGTGAGGTCCTCAAGGAAATGTAAAATAGTAAGGCTCCAGGTCTGGATGGATCCAATGTGGAATTCTTCAATGATTGTTGGAATATTGTCAAAAAGGATATTTTAAGGGTAGTGGAAGATTCCAGGTTGAACAGAACTATATTGAAGGCACTCAATACCTCCTTCATCTCCCTAATTTTGAAATAGGATAATGCTCAAACGCCAGAGAGGTACAGTCCCATTTCTTTATGCAATGTAGTTTACAAGATAATTTCTAAGGTAGTGGCCAACAAACTCAAACCTTTGTTGCCTACGCTTATATCGGGGGAACAATCCGGATATGTGGAAGGCAGGAAAATACTAGATAACATCATTCAAGCTCACGAGGTGGTTCACTCGTTAACTAGTAAAAGGAAAGTGGGTATGATCATACAATTGGACATAGCCAAAGATATGATAAAGTGAACTGGACATATATCAAGAAAGTGCTTTCCGCATTTGGTTTTGATCATAATTGGGTCAGATGGGTCATGGCTCTCGTGACTTCCTCTAGCTTTTCAATTTTAGTTAATGGCTCTCCCTCTGAAATGTTTCTTCCTTCTAGAGGACTTAGACAGGGAGATCCACTCTCTCCTTTTTTCTTCATCTTCGTGATGGAATGGCTCAGTCGGTCCATTAAACATGCTAGAGTAACGGGCAAAATTCAAGGACTCCAACTATCGGAGAATGGTCAAGTTCTGACTCATCAACAATTTGTAGATGATAGCATGTTACAGGGAATTCCCACAGTCAAGGAAGCTCTAACATACAAATTTTTTTTGAATGACTTTGCTATGGCAACGGGTATGGAAGTCAATCTTTCCAAATCAAAAATATTTTTCTTTAACACCCATATACCCATTCAGAGAAATGTTTCTAGAATTCTTGGCTTTTAAAGAGAATCCCTTCCCTCTAAGTATTTGGGAGTTCCTTTAATGGATAAACCCATGGACAAGAGCATTTGGGAACCATTAATCATCAAGATGCAAGATAAGGTAAGGAAATGGACAATCAGGTCTTTAAATCTGGCTGTTAGACTGATTCTCACAAAGGTGGTGCTCCAAGCTATCCTAGTCTTTATGTTATTAGCTCTCCGAGCTCCTAAAGGAGTCTTATAGCAATTTAGACATATCCAACGAGATTTTCTTTGGGGCAAGGAGGAAACAAGGAAAAGATGGGCTTTAGTTTCATTGGAGAAGATCTGTAAACCCAAGAACCAAGGAGGCTTAGGATTGGATGATCTAGAGATTCTTAGTAATGTTCTAGGGGCCAAACTTTGGTGGCGGTGGGTTAAAGATCCTAAGGCTCAATGGGTAAGCATGTAGAAGGAAAAATATGCCAACTCTTGGCATTCTTTTGATATCATTAGAATGTTTGGAAACATGAAGGGCTCTCCCATATAGAACAAGGTCTGGGAGAACAGAGGGGTGGTTCAAAAAAGCAGTTTCTGGGAAATCAAAGATGGGGATCTGGCACTATTCTGGGAGGACAAATAGCAACAAGAACCAACACTATTGAAAGAGGAGTTTTTGGGCCTCATGCATGAAATATACAACCAAGCATTAGTAAAGGTAAAGGACTTTTGGGTGCATTCTCACAATAAAGGAAAATGGAGAATCTAGAGAAAAATAGATGGCAGAGAGGACAAAACCCTCAAAAGTAGAGTAGAGAACCTTAAAAGGATGCTGGATCAGAGGATGATTTTAGTTACTGAAGGGAAAGATCAATTAAAATGGGGTAACAACAAAGAGGGCAACATTAATATTAAGGAAGAAAAAGGTATTCTCCTTGGGCTGGAATCCCAGGCTCCAATTAAAATTTGGCAGAAGCTATGGAGGCATAAAGGTTGGACGAAGATCAAACTCTTTACATGGCTAGTTTACCACAGGAAAATCTTAACTTGGGATAATATTAGAAAAAGGAGTATGTTGGGACCCTCCAGATTCTAGCTCTATGAAGCCCAAGAGGATACTATGGAACATCTTAATAGCTGCATTTTCACCTCCAGGTTATGGGATATTTTTGCCTCCATCTTTAATCAGTCTGATAGAGACAAAGAAAGTATCACTAACACCCTACACAATTGGAGGAATAATTTTTCGAATGATGAAATTCTTAACTCTGCTTGGGCTCTTGTGCCAAGTTTCATTATATGGAATGTGTGGAAGGAAAGAAAAAAATAATATTCAAAGAAGAGAAGAATTCCTCTCTTCGTCTATTGGAGCAGATATTGAAACAACTTAAGGAGACGGTCGGCACCACAGTAAGGAATCTACCCAAAAATGCTCCCTCAAAAGAAGAGTTGAGAATTCTCAGGAAATTAGGCATGCAAGCACTCATTCCACAAGGTCTATAGAGGAAAATAAGCATGTGGGAAATGGTTAAAGAATTCTGGATTCCTCCCCAGGAAGGTTTTTTGAAATATAACATAGATGGAGCTCCAAAAGGTAACCCGGGAATGGCAGGCTTTGGAGGAGTTCTTTGAGATGAAACAGGAGGCATTCTCTCCCTCTTCCATGGTCATTTATGAAAAACCACCAACGACATGGTGGAATTAATGGCCTTGGAGAAATGTTTAGAATTTCTGAAAGAGCACAACTACCAAAATGTGATAATAGGAGCTGACTCAGAGTTAGTCATCAACGCTGCCAAGAGAATTAGTCATGGAATTAGACTAGAAAGTGTTACAAAACAGTAGAGGCTAATTCGTGTTCTCCATAAAATACAGGGACATCTTCAGGGACTACGGACACTTAGATTCAACCATGTGTGTAGAAAGGCCAACAAATTGGCAGACATTTCGGCCAACCAAGGTGTCAGCTATAAGGATAGTAGAATTTCGATGGAATGGCTCACAATTTCTCAAAGAAAACTAAAATAGCTTTGTCATAACCAGGCTAAAGAGGACAAAGAAGTGTATTAGAACAACACTAAGGAAGCCAATTCACAATGAACAGATTTTTGCAAGATTCACAATTTTGGGTAGACAGGTCTATGGTGGAAGGCTGGTTAGGGTTGGCCTCAGCAGCTATGGCAATCACAACCCTGGAAAGCCCCAGAGTACAATGCAAGGTTTTCTCAGTACGAAGAAAGGTTAAGAGTAACAACCAATGGCATTTGTTTTGAAGGCATCATTGCCCAATTTTCCGGTGTTGGGAGACGAAACCGCTTCACGAGTGGTTTTGGAGTGATCACACCGCTTTGAAGCCGAAGGTGGTTTTGAAAATTTGGTAGTGATGCCATACAAGACATGAAACGTGGATGAGATCTGGGACTGAAAACCACCCTCATCGCACACTAAAGTTCGGTGACTTCAGGCGTGCGATATTCAGCTTCACCATCTGATTCAACAAGGCCGATCAACGATCAATATTGAGTGTGTTGTTTGGTGGGGTTGGGGGGGTTAACCATCGTGCTTCTTCATGGAGCGATATGTATCTCTAATGTCAGATTAAGAAAGAAGAATGGACAGCAGCGAGGTGAGGTGTTTCTTTGTGCGGTTACATGTGGGAATGTTCATGAACCCCGCGATTCTTGGTGGTTATTTTTGTTTGTACTCGAAAGGGTTTGGCGATAACTTTTTGGGGTTTGAGGGCTTTGATTCAGCCAGGAAACTTCTTATTTTGCCTTAGTCCACTCAATATGGTGGAAGTGTATATATATATTGTAAAATATGCTTGATTTAATGATATAGAAGGTACGACTCTTGCTTCAAAAAAATATATATGTATTTAATACTGAAAGAATCACAAATCTCCTTAATATAAAAAATAATATTAAATATACCCTAATAAAAACACAACATCAAGATATCTCTCTCTCTCTCTCTCTCTCTCCTCTCTCTCTCTCTCTCTCTCTCTCCTCTCTCTCTCTCTCTCTCTATATATATATATATATATATATTATATATATATATATATATAAGTTTCTCTTTGCATAAAAGCATATGCATTTGATGGAACATTCCATGCACTTAAAAATCATTAGTTTTGTTAAACAAGAATTAAAGAACCATTATCCATTTTGGTGTTGTAGCAAGAATCTATTTCAATAAATAAAGGCATAGTTGAAGTAAGATGACATGGATTTTACTATATTTTAACAATGGAAAGCTAATGCTTGGGATGCTCGTAACCTCTATATTAAGAGGATGCCCTCTAAAAATGTGATGTTCAATCTCCATTCCATTTCACATAATGTATCTTTCGTATTTGTGTGACAAAAATTCATGTTTTTTATCAACGAAACACAAAAATGAAGTGTGATGCAAATGAGAGATTTTATTGTCAGTATATTCTTATAGGTTTCTTGAACTTACATGGTTATATGGAAAGCACACAAAATGTCAATGTTGCATTGTCAATCAAAGCAATCTTTAGCGCTAAAAATTTGATGCTATTGGTCTATCACATATCAAAACAATAGTGTTTAGATAAAATAAAATAAGTATTGATTGTTTTCATGTACTCATCTAGTCTCATTTTCATTTAATGGCTTTATAACAAGGTGAATCAATTCAATTTATTATCCAAATTTGTGTTATATCTTTGTTTTTATTTAACATGGATGTTCACTAATAATTTTGTGACATTATTATGCTAGATCTATATTAGAAAATAGTTATACCAAAAATTTTGGTATTGTAAATTTCTCTAGAGAATTTATTAATTCAATATTAAATAGTCTTCTCAAAATATTTATAAAAATTTATGGTTTAAATATAGACAAAATCTCGTGTTTCGTGTAAATTGACTACATTAAAATACATGATTTTGGATGTTTGATAGTTGAAATGATCTACACTAGTCTCTGTGAAAGATTGTGAAACAATTGACATCTTAATATGAAAAGAAAAATAATTAGTTTTCTTTGAGTCGTAAGGGTCAAAGATGAAAAAATTATTATTTATTCAAATTTTTAATCCCCTCACAATTATTCTCATCGATTCCACCCAACTGAACTTTTTAGTTTAATTTCTTGTTCTCATTTAATTTTAGACATTATGCATAGGGATTATTTTTTGGTGACCAAGGTTCCAAAGAAACTCTCTAACACTAAATTATCCATTACAAAGGTTTTTGCTTCTTTTAGTTTTTACTTATATATGTACTTTACTTGTTCTAAATAGATAGATAAAGTAATGATTACTTATAATTTCATATTTTTCGATGAAATATAAAAGATTTACTAATAGCATGGTATTTTTCTTGAAATATAAAATATTGGATATTTGAAGGTGTTTTGTATTCCTCTTCATTTAATTTGGGATATTTTGTTAGCTTCAATTATTGAAGAGGTAATGCTGTTATGAACATTTTCTATTATTTAATTCGTAATATATTATATATAGCCTTCTTAAAAAGGGAATTAGATAATAAAAACATCTACTCCCTTATATTCAAGAGGTATTACTATATTGTACTCCTATGTCTCTTTTTATAGAAATAAAATAAAAAGTGGTTATACAATGTGGGAATTAGACAATAAAAACATCTACTCTCTTATATTCAAGAGGTCTTACTATATTGTACTCCTATGACTCCTTTTATAGAAATAAAGTAAGAAGTGGGTGTACAATGTGTATGCGTCAATTTTTTTTCATGGTTATCTACATGCATTGTACATTGTGTCAAATAAGTAGTTGAGTGGAAGAAATTTTTCATTTTGAAGGAAATAATGGGTGGTTTTTATTTCATGACTTTTGCTTTTAGAATTTTTATGATGTAGGGTGATTTGGATCATAGTATTGTATTTTTCGTCAAAAACAATTATGGTTATATTTTAATCTAGGGTAAATGAATCAGAATTATTACATATCAGACTAAATAGTGATGACATAGTCTGACAGTATGGCCTATATTGTCACAAATACCAAGAAATATGTCATTTTTTTGTTTCGGTGCTGATGTTCATCAAAACTTTGACTGAGTCATAATTGTGAGGTATGACTAAGTCATCACAATTGTGATGATAGAATTTGTTTGTCGCAATTATGACGAACTATGTTTAGTGTCACAAGAATTCATCTAATCTAAAATTATAATTTCAAAAATTACTTTACTAAATCACATTAACAACAAATTAAAAGAAAACTTTAAATTCAAAATAAATAGATCTTTTAAAGTTGAAATTTTGATATAAAATACTTGGCATTTTGGTTGGATGCCACGACATCCATTGCATGTGATGATCGCACCGTTTGAGGAGATTTTTACCACTAGCAACTCAGATTGTAACCCTATATCTAACGGTGAGGGGTGATTAGGTTTAATTAAAACTCTTATATTTGATTAGTAACCACATTTCATTTTTCAAATTGGTTTACAGGGCACGCATGTAATGCTGCAATTTTGCAATACGTCTCGGACCTTTTGAGGCCCTATAAATTTGCTTATGTATGTAGTTACTATTGGTAGACAAGATTGTCAGCAGAGGCTTTTGTCTTTGCTACCACAGTATAGGTAAATCACTTGCATCTTACTAATATGGTTTCTTAAATACAATGTTTCAGTATCTTTTCTTTTCCTTACCTATTCGTTTCAATTTACAGTCCTCCTTACTCATTTTTTTTCCATTATTGCACAGAGGTAATGACAAATTCTTGTGTGGGTTTTTTTATGTGCTCCATCTTGATTTATAATCGTAGGGTTTCGATATTTAAGCTGCCAAGGTGAGGTAATTTCCTAATTACCCTAACATGTTCTTATGTTCATTAGAAAATTTACTCTACAGATCTTGTTCTGGCTTAAGCCTCATCCTTGGGTTGTAGATAATTAGAGAAGCCTATTGTGGTTCCTTCCTTGCTTATGCAGTGACTATAGGACTCGTTAAGTAATTTTTCTTTCTTCCTTATGGTTATTGTGGTGATACCCTTATTTAAGCCTCTCATCATATGTGATTTATCAAGTCTTCTTCCCTTCATCTTCTTAATGTCATTGTTTGATTTTTATTCACTTTTTAATATTTAGGAAGAGATCAACACTATCAAGTTTCAGTGACAGGAATTTGCACTATTATTCCACAACAACATCTCTGAGAAGAGATGGCCTATTCAATGTGTTTTTTTGCTATGATTTTTCTTTGGTTTTCTTGAGCTCAACCTTTATGGTAGTGCCCACACCCACACCCTCCCCCAAATTAGCAACATCCAAGTCATCATCAATTTAATCCTTGACAACACCATCACTGATATCTCCTCCTCCTATGATTGCCCCAAATATTTCTTCTCCGATAGCCCCTCCTCCTTGTAGGTTTTAACCCCATACAGAAATTACCTGCATACGAATTCTAAATCACAGAAAAATTAAACAATGTGAGAGCATAACACACATATACACAGAGATTTCCCGCTGGATCTCAAAACCGAGACTACCAGCTTGATTTTTCATTATATTCCTTTCAATGTTACAATACATATTTATACATGCCGAAGCATCCAATACCATGGACCGAAAACCATCGCATCCAAAACCATGGACCGAAAAACCATAGGTAGGTTCGCCCAACCTAATATAGGGTCCAAAAAATATTTTCTCGGGCCGCTGCCCCGAACCCCGTAGAGGGGGGCTATCCACCCCCCCTCTAACCCCCCGGTTCACTACGTCGGTTAGTCGTGGAAAGAATATAACACAACCCAAAAATCTCCCACTTGTTGTTTTCTTTCCACAAGGGGGTCACAAGAGAGCTTAGTCATTTTTTCAGCCCTGAAACGCCCATTGTTTCTCTACACCAAGAGAACTTCTCAGAGCTCACAGATTTTGTCAATGCATCTGTAGTATTCTTTAATGTGTCCACCTTTACCAGCAACATCTTTTTGTCTTCTATCATATCCCTCACAAAGTGATACTAAACATCAATGTGCTTTGTCTTTGAATGATAA